>JAVHNF010065223.1:41759-61287 GCA_034783455.1 Micropsitta finschii
TCTCCTCTCCTCTCCTCTCCTCTCCTCTCCTCTCCTCCCAGTCCCTCTCCTTCCCTCCCACATTCAAGCGGGATCAGCAAAAATCCTGGTAGGAGGGACCCTAGGAGGCAGGCAGTTCTCTGACAGCCCATCAAGCATCCTCCACCCTAATCCCTGCCTGGCATGGTTTATGACTTAGACTTTCTTTTCTGTTGACAAACAAAGACTCTTCTGGAAAGTCAGGACTTTTTTCCCAGAAGCTGACAGCCTGGCCAGAGAGTAGCAAGTTCTCAGCAGAGTTTTGGTCACACCAATTCATTTATTTGGAGGCCTCAAGCTATCATTATGTTCAAGGCGATCATAAATGCTGTCCGGTTGGAACAGCAAGATGGGAATTTCTAGCCCAGTCCAGTCTAGACCAGAGTTTAAAAAGAAAGTCACAAAGAGGGGACTGTGGGATTGCTCTGCACAGTAAGTGCCATCATGGGAGGACTCAGGACATATCTATAAATGCAAGCCTGGCATCCAGTCCCTGCTAAAGCTGCTGGAAATAACTGGAGACCTCTCCTTCAGCAGGCTCCAAGAAGCTTATAATCCAGACACACGTGGGCTGCTGGCAGCCAGATACTGAAACATACTAGATTTTGGTTTTCTTCTTCAGACCCAAGAGTTTCAAGGCTGCATTAAGGTGAAGAGCAAGGACATAGCTGTGTTTTCTCTTTGAGCCTGGGTTGGTGTTTTACCTGTGTGCAGCTCCATGTAACAGTGAGAGAAATAGGTACGAAATTAATCTAATATACATGTATATTTGCATAGCCATGTATATAATATGCTACCTATGTGACGTCCCTGCCCATATGGAGCAGAGTTAAATGGAAGGCACAAACTGTAAAATGTGTTATCAATGCAGATGGCACAATGAGTGGTCTCCTATATCCTGATCATAGCAGTCATACACTATGTGGAGAAACTTAACATTTAAAGTATGCTGACAGTGCTTGGCTCTGGAAGACTAGACAAATCCTACAACACCCTTGTAGGATGCTGTTGCACATTTAGCTGTTGAGTCTGTCTGTCATCATCATCATTTACTTTCACTTGAAATTTTGTCCTTTCGTGCTCTGTATTTTGAACAAACAGCTTGAGATCATCAGCAGTTTTTTGTCACGATAGCATTTAATAGCTGAAACTGTATTTTAAATACAGAAGGGGCAGACAAGGAAAATGTTAGTATGTAACATGTGAAGACCACCTTCAGGCATATCCACCTTCCCATTCCACAGTTTCACACTATAACTCTTGTCCGTTTGGTTGCAAGGTACTGCAATATCACATTTCATCTAAGTCAAAATTTTGCCAAAAGAAACACAAGCCTCTTTAGATCAGTTTTCACCAGTATTTACTTCCAGTTATATCAACATAGCTACTCTATCAAGCATACTACCCGATCCTTGTTTCTCAGTGAAGCTAATATTTTTATACCTCAGTGAAAATAGAAAATAATAGCTTATTACAAGCAATTTTCAATGTGAAAAATACTGCAACTCCCAGTTTGAAATGTTGCATTTCTCTCTTTCTGACTGTGATTTTATGAACCTAAATTCTAGTAATGTGGCATTTTCCTATCCTTGCACATGGTGCTTTGCCTGCTGGATGGTTGCAGAGCAGAACATCTCACAAGGGCAGGTTGCTGACACAGACCTGCCCAATGCTAGAATGAAAGTGGTTTTGCAGTTTATGTTACAAGACATTGCCTTCAGTCATTCGAAGATTTTGGTAAATATTTTCCATTTTGACAGAAATGTACTGTGTTGATCTAAAACATTCTGAGATTTGCTAGGAAAGGGTGAGAAAATGCATGCTAATCAGGATGAACTTTTTCTCCTCTAATCCATTTGTCTCCTCTGGTCATCCTCCACTTCTCTTTTTTTCATAGGGAACTTAGTTTTGTACACTAATATATATAAACCTTAACAGCCACCCTACAAATAGTGCAAGGAAGCTGAAACTACTAAAAGACTTTCAGCCTTTGCACTTCTTTAAGTATATTTAATTTTAGGAACATTACGAATGCTTTAGCATTTAACATATCTGCTTCAAAAAGGAGCATCCAAACTTTGTGTTCTGTAAAACAATGCTCTCATCAAGGCTGCCATGGATCACAAATACACGCACACACACACACACATTCCCGTCCCTTTTAACCTTTCATTTAGGCCCACTGTGACTGAAAGTGAATCATCTGAAGTGACATTCTTTAAAGACCTTAACAGCTCAGCAATTGCCATTGAAACAGGAAGCTGCTACAAAGAGGAGAGTTTCTGGCTGTATGTGCCTTTTAGACCTGTAGGAAGAAGCACACACTTTGCTTAGTGCTGGGATTTGAAACGAGCTAGGCCACCATCTAGCCAAGTATTGTAAGCTTCTGCTTGATTCTCCTTCAAGCAAAAACGGAGTGTTCAAAGCCCTGTGTGAAGGGTCCTCATGAACATCGCTTTATTTTTATTGCAGTTGGGTAAATTCCTGAGCACAGTTACTTCCTTGCTTGGTGGAACAGACTCTCCATACTTCCTATGTGTCTAAAAACAATACATAATGAAGTATATATTTGTGTGTTCCCGTAATCTGTGTTTTAGGCTGTCATGTATATTATCTTCGTACATCAGTTATTTAAGTTATTTTTAAGTCCAGATTTTCTTCTCTTTATCCCATTCCAAAAACAATAAACAAAGCTCACGAGGAGAAGGAATAATAACATACAACCTTCCTATAATGATAATGGGTATCATTCTGCCTGAATTCTTCTCCTTCCTAGCATCCACCCTAGAGTTCTTGCAGCTTCTGGCTCTTCCATTGGGTTGGGCTTTGTCTTTGAGTAGGAACCAGTGGGTGCATATACATGCTGTTCTGTACTACCCTGTACAAAGCTTTGTCCAGCTGAAAGCATTTTTAAAACCACTGAGACACTTTCCACCCCTGCAGTCCTGCTGAGGTCTCAGCCACACCATGTAGCATGTCCATACGATGGATGTGGTGCTCCTGCTGCCAGCCCTCACCTCTTGGGGTCAGTACTGGAAACTGCAGGTGGAGGGTTATGAGACAAATGGTTCACTTTAAGAAACAAAAATGCTTCTGTCCCTCCGAGTTGTGGGAAAAAAAACTGAGACACAACTGGTACCCACTGCCTCAGAGGAGCTGAGCACCCAGCAAGAACCCAGCAAGAACCCAGCAAGCTACGTCACATTGCTGAGAAAGGTGTGGTTTTTAAGCTGAACTTAGCAGATGTCGGCCACAGCATTGCCATGAGATCACAGAGGACAAAAATAGCTGTGATCGTATTTCCTCCTGTTTGCCTCGTAGGTGGGGAGATGTGGGAAGATTTCTCTCTCTGCCGGGGTCACAGCAGTGTAATGTTTGTTGTCTTCTGCCTACTGTCATGTGCCCCATAAAAGCCAAAAGAGGCCTTCTCTCTATTGAAAGAAGTACTTGGCATATTTTGAGCACATGCTGACACCAGTTGCTTTTCAAAGGCTCTGTAAATTCCAGCTCACTCTTCTATCCTATTTTCCATTCACAGACACAGCAAGGGGCATTTGGCAGACCATGAAATAAAACTGCACGTGCTGTAATCCTTTTCAGGGTGAGGCTCAAGCTCTTACTCCCTCTCCTCCCTCCTTCTCCACCCGTTCACTCCCAGTCTCTTTCTGTGTAAGTGTGACCAACTACAGGAGCACCTTGCTTGGATTAGACAAGGTCATGGAAAACGCTTGGAAAATCTAGGGCTTGTTATGAGCTCAATGAGCAGTGATACCGACCTTACTAGTTTTAATAGCACAGGGGTTTAATTCCACCCAGTGAGCTGTCTTTTGCTTTCTCCCTCTCCTTCTACTGCTAGCCCAGGTTAACTCTTTGTAGGCTCAGGAAAGGTTGGCTACTTTGTCAGCCGTAACGGAAAAATAGTCTCTAAATCACTGTATTGTTCTTGAGGGCAGGCAAAAAATGGCAGGTCTGTGATTTGTGACTAAGCTCAGCCAGGTTTGCAGTAGACATGCTGAGCACTGCAGTGCATTCCTGGATTAATTTGATACTCCCTTTTTGCCACCAAAAGAGCCTGCTGCACTGCCTGGAAGATAAACCATGAGAGCAAAAGAAGCACGTTTCTGGGCTTCGGTGTTTTTCAGGTCTTACACTGCAAAGGGACCTTTGGAGCTCACCAGTGCAAAAGTGGTACAGAACAAGGCAGTGGAAGTGATCCTCGGGAACATGAAAGGGATGGAGAGGGAGACTTTGTGCCTATAACTTGTGAGCTTTAGGGACCAAACCTACTTAGTTATTTTAAATTGGCTTTGTTCCATTGACTTGCTTTGTCACTTAGGCATAGCTTTGTGTGTTTCTGGATCCTTTAATTTTAGGCTTTTGAGAAAAAAAAAAAAAACCAACAAAAAACCTAAACAACTATCTGATTTCCCAGTGTCTATTTTGCTCTGCAAGGTTACAGTTCCACACATCTCATGGGTCAGTGCTGCCCGCTGCTGGCTTGCTCTCCCCTCTTCTCCTCTCCTCTCTCTCCTGCCTTCAGCCTGCTTCCATTCGCCTTCTAAGCTAAAACACAGGAAAAACGGATGCTGGAGGCATCAGTTGGGCAGTGGGAGCAGGAATGGAGAGGAGAGGTGGGAGAGGGAAATGGGCTTCCTCATGTAGTGAAGTGTTGTGTTGGGTCATGCCATTGGAGCCATCCCCTGCAACATTAATGATTTATCACTGGATAATTGAGTTCACTGAACCTACCCATGAATGAAGTCACAGTTGTGCAGGGTAATAGAGAAGGTCCTTGCCCCAGAGAGCTGACATCAGGAGGCGAGAGTTGGCTGCAGGAAATCATCCATGGGAGAAGCAGCTGCCAGGAGGTGCACTGTAACATGGCCAGGGCAGACGGGAGGTGAAGGCACAGATCAAAAGAAAATGCAGAAATGCCTATGAGGAAAGGGAAAATTCATGAGGAAAGGATGAGTTAAGTACCTTAACACCAACCAAGTTGTATTAGAAGGGGCACTTTTATTTTGAGTAAGTAGCTTTCAAGTACATTACTTTAGCAAGATATCCTAGCCCTGTTTCTCTAAATAGAATTTAAAAATCCATTCTTGATTTGCTTTCAGCAACTTGGAGAGAATTCCTATCTAGATGCAAACCTCATGGCTTGGTCCAGTCATTTCTGCTTCTCTATCCATTTGTTTAGTTTCCAGTTTAGAGCTTTCAGATGTGGGCAAGGGATAACGCAAAGTTGTTTTGTTAGCTTAGGCTCATTTTAGCTTTCTTCCTGTAGAATATTCTCAAAATGCATATTTGTACATACTTATTTTGGTTTAGAAAGTTACAGAAATAAGTTAGCAAACATTAATACATTAATGAAAATAAGACGTATTTCTCAACAAACCTCTAAAACAGTCTCTTTGTACCCAGAAGAAGTATAGTTTTTAATTGCCCAGATTTTTAAACCAGTGACATTAGAGAAGCACAAAAGCAAGAACCAAGCCCCAAGGTGTGTTTACTTAATGTCTTTGGAGGTGCTGTAAATCCATGCCTACAAGCATCTCCTGTATTTCAGAGAAGCTGTGTGGAAAGGGGAAGTGAAAATGCTGATCTCAGCAAATTTGGCTCAAATTTGGGCAACGGATCAAAGATACTGATATTATGGAAGCCAGCTCGTCAATCCTTATCTTTCATGAAGCAGGTCTACATTTTTTTTTCCTTCTTTCTTCTTTTTCTTTGGTCATTGTTGTTAAAAATGTTAAATAGAAAAAAAATGGTTTATCATCAGCCGTAGCATGATTTCCACTAGCACATGAAGGTTTCTTTGCCTTGGTCTTTTCTAACAACTAGTAAATATCTGAACACATGGTTGTGCCAGATAAAAGAACAAAGTAATAATACCATATGAAATCAGCCCGGGCAGCTAGCTAATGAGTTGGCTTTCTTTTCTTTCAGAACCATGGGAATCAAATTCAGTTCTGTGCTGGTATTTACTGTCAAGTGGCCTACTTCACATTTTAATGATCTCTTGAGACCCTGGCCTGACCCAAAATGTTGTTGCAACTTGGCCCACCCCAGTATAATAAACTATAAACCTGTCACATGGTGCCCCTCGTTCAGTAATTAGAAACGTCCTAAGACCAGTGTTAAGTACTGTGCCTAAAAACAGGCTAAGCAAATGCCGATTTACAAGGCATGAATCCCTTGATAAGGGATTCATGGTCAAGGTGCTGAGTGAATTGCTGGCTGAAGAGGCAGGCCACAAAAAGAAAGAAATGAAAAGAAACCTTGCTAAGCTCCCTTTGGGAAAATTGCAGCAGCCTTCATTCTGCATAATCAACAGCTGCAGGAGCAAAAGCATTGCTCATCCGATTTCTACAAAGTGGAAAATATATACTCTGTGCATCATGGAAATGGAGAAGATATATAGGGGTATAACAATGCTATAGATAGAAAACATTTATAAATGGCTAGTTGGATGTTGCTTTTCAGGCAAAGAACCAGAGAAATAAGAGATTGTTGCAGAAAAGTGCCGACACACATTTAAAACCCTGAGGAGTAATGAATATACACTCTTGTGACTATACATTTGTGAATGTACAGTTAATTTATATTGCAGTTCAGCAGTGTTGTCCCCTATTCCACACTTAATTATGCTAGACGAATACCTGGAGTGAGGAACGCATTGCTGACAGTTGCAGCTGAGGAAGTCTGTTGTCATAAAAATAAGGATTAAATTTTTGCAAGGTGGAGACAGCTTTAAGTATTTCCATAGTTAACCCAATCTCTACTGCAATTTCTAAGTAGTCTGTTAACACCCTGCAGTTCCAGAGGCTTTTCTGCTTGAAGACCTTGACACTTACAGCCCACACATCAGTGAAATTAACGCCAGTTAGTGACTCTGCACCTTTTATACCCTGAGCAGCAAAGCTAGGTCCATATGTTTTTATCAGACTAGGTGAAGTGGTTTGTTTCCTTTCTGTTCCCTTTTAATACACCTTAAGCCATGGACGCGTCCCTCCATGCTGGAGTGGCAGCACATGCAGCAGGGTGGTTGTCCTGCAGGGGAAGCTGACCCTCTTGCCTGCTGCTGTCTCATATGCTTCCACCAGGTGCTTTAGTATAATAGTAGACCCCAAAAGTTGTAACAGTTTGAGTAGAATTGCTTTCCGATTTTATATCTTCATTTCAGGAGGCTCTGTGGTCCTCCAGGAAATAACCCAGGTAATGGAAAACCTCTGATGATATCAGCGGTACAGCTCTTACCCAGGAAATCAAGCATATTTGTTCACAGGGCCCCTTGCAAGCTGTCATGTCCTCTGACAGTAGAGTTAACTGCATTTGTGGTATCATTAACCCCACTAATCCTCTAACAGAAAAACCCAACACACTCTCTCAGATAGCAAGAGACACTGATTTGAAATATATTTATTAAATCCTCACAACCTAGCAGATCAGGAGCAAATGCTTTTGTGTATCTTTATACCTTATAAAGATGCATAAGGATCTCACATATGCAATTTATTATTCCTTTTAGGTCTCCTCTGGGAGCAAGGGAGGCAGGCAGAGGCACAGCACTCCTCTGCGTTTGGTGGTGAAGGCCTCCAAGAGGGCTTGGGGCAGGCTCTAAAGCAGGGGAAGGAAGCAATTGGAGGGAAAAAGGCAGTTTTTAAAGCCTTTGCCATCGGCTGTCCCCCAGCTCGGTGAGTGACGTGTGATGCAGAGCAGGGCCGTTATGCCTTTCCAGCATTCTGCCACTCAGCTTCAGGAGGGGGTTAAAAAAAAGCCTCTGCAAGCCCTCATCCATGAGACCTGGTTGTGCATCGTTTGTCAAGCTGCGATGTAGACCATTGTTCTGAAACCCTGCCGGCAGGCCTGGCCACGCCACTGTTGTGGAAAACTTGGAAACAACTGCAGAGAGACTGTTCTCATTGCCCTGGGAAGTGGAGCCCATAGGAAGAAGCTGCTGTTTTCCAACGTGACCCTGTTAGGAGCAGTTACCAAAAATGGAATATAAAACAAGCATGTGAATGTAAATTTACGTTCATGTAAATCTCCAATGACTATTTGGGGATACAGCGACGAGCTGACTTAATGCATTAAAACATTTTTTTCTCTCAGTAGCAGATAGATTATGGCTTGAATAAAAAAATAAAATTACCACGTGCAAACTGTAAGCGTGCAGTGAATAGAAACCATCTCTGAAAACTGGCATGTAAATCATTTTGTTGTGTTCTCAGGCTCGTTGCACAGCTCTGTCACATTGGTATTGGTGGGATGGGTTTGGTTCCATAGGCATAGGATTAGAAACCTTTTCTGAGCTTCCAGGTTTTTTTCTGGGGCCTCTTGGTGGCAATTTTCTGGGAAGAATCTTTCACAAAACAGCTCATAAACTGGTACAAAGGTGAGCTGGTTTTTCATAACAGGATTCGCAGCTGTAAAAATGTTTAGAGCTAGGTTTTGAGATGATTTAATTTTAACATGCCACTTGATTTGGAACCGATATCTTTTATGTGATCTAATTGCATTTATTTTGTGATAATTCCATGAAAAATGTTGGAATTAATATCCATCAGATTAGTAACTGCCCAGGATAGTACTTAATCCACTTTTAATTTGAACGAGGGGATTTAGAAATCTCTAAGTACATTTTACACCGTTGCCCTCTGGGTTTGGTCCATTTCCCAAGGACATCATTCAGAGTGGTATCAGAGGCCAGGTCACGAGTAGGACAGCTCTTGTCTATTGGATGAACTGATCTGGCACACAGAGATGCTGACTGAAAAGAGGGGAGACACAGTGATGGAAAATAAATGAACGCATTGAAAGAACCTAAGTTCAATCTGCAGTCGGCATTTCTCTGAAGCAGCCAGCCTCAGGAGTTTGCTTGCAGCTCTATCCAGATAACCCACTAAGAAATCTACAAACTCAGTAGTCTTTTCATGGGGAAACAACATCTGGTATTTTATTTTGGGATCATCAGAAACCCAGCATGGCCAGAGAATAATCATAAAAGGGGAGCTCATGTTTCCTACCCTTCTCCATATTGCCTCTTTCACCATTAGCTACTTGAAAACGTCAACCTACGTCACCAAGTCTAACCCTGTGCTATCTTTCTCTGGTTGAAATAGTTTGCAGAAAATATATGTAAGAGAAGTACTGTGTCATTCCTTGGATCTGAATGATACAGAGCAGAATTAGGTGCTTCGTCATTAAGCAGGTCAGATGTCTCTCCAGCTCATGAATCCAAACGATAAAGTGGATAGGAAAAGGAAGCAGGGGGTTACATGATATATGGATTTGATGGATGTTTAGATTGGCTGTAAATGTGCAAGCATGTGTTTGTTTAGAGTTACCAGGATATGAATCAAAGAAATAAAACCAGCAATGCATTAAGGCTTAGAGAACCTCTTGGGAAGAAGCAAATTAATATTTTAAAATGTAAATATTTTGATCTGACCTATTAGTCATGTTCTTGTGCTACACTGTGAGGGAACTGAGTTCGATGTGGTAACACATCTCCTGTTTTCTTCAGGAAGAGCACGTTGTGCTTCATCCACCAGCACCTTGTCTGGCTGATTTAAGTAGTGCTGTTTTCCAGGCAACAAATATCTGTCAAAAACTCTTGCTCTTCAGAAAACAAATGTATCTTCAAACTTTCCAGTATTAAGCAGCACACAGCCTCTCCCATGTTACCTTGTTTAAACAGTCAGCCAGCAAATGCCAGTCTTAGTTCTTCTTTTAATACCTTTATTATTGTGAGAAATTGCTGGAAACATTAAGAATTCTTTTTCATGAGATCAGTGAATTTCCTCTTCCCTTTCTCCCTACTCTTTATGATTCCTATGGATTTATTTAGCTCAGATTTTTAACCAAGTTGATGTTTAAAAAGTTTAATGGATGATTAACAAATGTCAGGACATTACAGGCATAAGAAGCATGTTACAGATGGTTAAAAAAAACATTGTCATTCAAAGATGTTAGCATAGTCCTCTGTCAATTTTTGGTATACTGTACTATTTTCTAACAATGAATTTTTTATTCCAACATCTTCCTAAGATTTTTACAAATATAAATATGACCTATACTTGCAATGATTTATCACATTGTTAGAGCTGATAATAATTGGAACACGTAGCTGTGCTAACAGATGTATGTTGAAAGAGATGATTGCAACAACTTTGCTTGTTTGTTTCTGTCTAGCTTTTCCTTAGAGTGCTGCTGAGCCAGAGAATCATCAAGAATTTGTGCAGGGATAGCCCCTAGTCATGGAATTAAAACATTATATCCGGGGGAAGGGTGAGTTTACTGGTTTCATGCCTCCTCCTGGTCCCTCCCGTAAAATTGACGTCCAGTGTGAATGTTGTTTCTTCTTGCTTTGTTCTTCCTTTGCTGCTTACTACTTGTGATGCCTACAACTCACTTGGGGCAGCACAAGCCTTGAAGCACACTCTTCTGCTTACTTAGCACCGTTAACTGCTAAAGAAAATCTTCCGAATGAGAACACCAGTGTCTGCACTGGGCTCCTTATCTTTATGGGAGCAGTTCAGTCTGTGGATGATGTCTTTCTGTGAGCCATGTTGCTTTGGCAGTGCATGATGTGAAGACTTGGAAGTGCCTAGAACAGTTATTATGACCATGAGCACTACAGCTTACACTTAAAATCTGTGTCTATAAAAGAGGCATTGCTAGGGTGTGTTGGCCCCGATTGTTAGGATTTCCTTCTTCCATTGGTCTAAAAAAAGTGTGAGCCCATGATACAAAGCCTGTCTGCTTCCTCCAGTTCTGCCTTACAGAACAGCCATTGTGAGGAATGTAAAGAGTTTTCTTCCAAGGAAGTAGTCTAAAGACTACTTGTAGATTTACATTTTTTATATGTCCCCAGATACGCTGTAAAGAATACATTTTATAAATGCTAGAATAAATAATGGAGTTGTTAACAAAAAAAGCATTTCATGTCACAGCTGCATGGTTTGCCAACCTTTGTCTTGAGTGACCCATTCAAGGAGAAATGAGGCAAAGACTCCTTTGCTTGGGTTCACTTCTAGTCATTCAGCAATTTAACTATATTTAGGCCAAGCCTCTTTCTGATAGTTTTAATTGTTACAGAATTTATAGACAAAGCAACAGCAGTAAGAGGGAGAATAATACAGTAGCTATATTGGGCAATACAGTGCTACCAAAATTTTTGCCTATTTGGTATCTTTAAGCTCTCTCTAATTTATATTTTTTCTTTTCCCTAAGTATTACGTGGATACCTACCAATGTATGGGGGAAAAAAGACAAATTTCTGTACTTACTGAAAATTTTGGCGTGGTATAAAAGATACCTTATTTTCACTGTCTACTCCTGAGTGGCTTAGTTGACTGAGTAAAAGTAGACTGACCCTGCCTCTTTCTGTCCCTTTTTTACTCTTTCTCAGAGACAGGTACACAAAAATATTTAACTTACTTTGAGCAAGCCCAGTTTTTCAGGTAAGATGTTAGTGAACTGTACAATAAAAGTACTAGTATTGAAAATTATATTGGAGATTCCCTTGGGATAAAAAATGAGGCAGTTGGAGGTCAAGCCACATCATATGAGAAGACAAGAAAAAAAACAAGTTTCAAACTGGGCTACTATAGATCATTATTGACCATTGCAGGAAGTCAAATGTGTCACTACGCTCCAGCCACTATATCAAATCACATGAATCTTATCACAGCTCTGACATGTTCTTCCCAAATTGCTTCTCTCTCTTATACTGTCCCCTGAAGACTTTGCCTGTCTTTGAGGTGACATGCCAATTTCCCATTGGAGTTGTAATTCAAATGAAATCACATCACAGTGACACTAGCACAATTATATCATAAAAGCCATGATGTGTATTTATAAAATCTATTATGAGATATATATATAGACATATAATGCACATTAGATAGTTATTTAAAAGTTTTTCTTTTAAAAGCTCAATTTAAGTCAAAGTAGATTGCCCATATTTACTACTATTCCTTTCTAATCTCAGGGTTTAGCAAACATGAGACTGCATTATTCTATTATATAAATAGGAAGACTGAGATACTAAATGTGACTATTTCCCGGTCAGAGAACAGGGGGCATGAGAATTTTTCAGATCTCAAGCTTCTCAACTCCTCTATCCTATCTGTTGCATTGACATGTCTCTGTCTCCATAATTCCTTAGTTAGCTATAGGCTATAACTGATCAGGGCAGTCTTATACTAAATCTTGAATCCTACTAGTTATATTCCCACTAAGGCTGTTGTTCAGCTCTTACAAGCATCCTTCCTGTTCATTACCTTCCCTAAAGTACCTGGGCTAATTTGAGATTTTACTGTATCAGAAGCAGATTCTATTAAATAAGACATGAAATAGAGTTTGTAGGAACTCAGTTACAGGCATTAACGGGTATTAATTTGGCAGGGCTAGTGGCAGCCAAATTAAATATTTGGCTGGGCACGAATACTGTGCCCAGCATGGTAAAGATCAGAATGTGACAGAAAAGGGAGGGAAAAAAGCACTCACACAGCTCTTGTCCCGGGGAATCAAGAGTCTGTATGGGACATCAGCTGGTCCCAGATCCTCAGGAAATACCTTGAGCTTTATGTATCACCATGTAGTTAGTGTAGAATAATCCCATGCTAGATACCTTCTTTTCCTACTACATCTTGAATGGGAGCTGGGCTGTGTTACTGCCATTTGAGAAGGGTGCCTCCAAAGGAAATGATGGCATTTGCACCATAGTGCAGGCTTAAGGCACACTGCAAGTGCTGTGGCTTGCGATGATGCATGTGATAATGACATTGTGGGAGGGGAGAGTTAAATGACGTAGACATATGAAAGTTTGGTCTCTAGACTTACTGGTTTAAAACTTATCTTTTTTTCCTAATCCAGCTGATTATCTTTTCAAAAGCATTTAATTTCCTAGGCAAAATTTATTACATTTTGTCTCTGTCTCGGGGTAAGAAATCAACCAGATTAAAATTATCACACAAATATGCAAAAATGTTACCTCTCTGGTGATGACCTGGAAATACAGTTCCTAACTGGCAATGGCCCAGAGGAATTGAGACTCTGAGTCCATGGAGTCTTAGTAGCAGGGCAAGTGGGGACATGGAGAACAGCAGCTGAGACCTAACGGGTCTGCAGCATGTTGTGGGTCTGCAGCATGTTGTGTGTCAGCAACATCGACAAGTGGCACAGGAATTCAGTGCATTTTGGCTCCAGTTCTGCAAGGGCTTAAGCCTGCTCTTAATATGCATGGAGGAAGGGTAATAAAGCCTACAGTATTCAAAAGACTTCATGAAAGATAGCTTTTTTTTTTACCCAGACACAGGCTTTGCTGCACAAATTTTTGTGCCTCAGAATATCAAGCAGCGGCAGAGTTAAATGGAATCATATTAATAAGCACGGATAATCCCATCATCTGGAGCTGGGCTGATGGCAAAGGCAGCTCCAAACACACAGCTGAGTGAAATTTTCCTGCAATTAATTGGATTTGATTAAATTTCTCATTTAGTGGCTGGAGGAAAAGAAACCGACCAAATACAGAGAGTAACTTTCTTGCTAACCTGGAGCTGTGGATGTTGGAAACCAGGTTCCACACTACACTAGATGCTAAACTTGTTGCTCTGAACACAGAAGCGCAAGTGCAAGAACCCAGTTTCTCATGACCTTTCTCTTTGTCCTGACCTCCTCCTTTTCTGAAAGACAAAACTTTTGACCCTCAAATGGCTGTTCTGCTGCTGTTAGGTTGCCATGAAAAAAAGTTTAAACCTTTTTATTTTTGTTCCCAGGAAGGGTGAAAACCAATTTCAAGTCCTTGAAAGCTACTAGGGAATGGAGCTGTCAATCTCCAACCAGCTTTAGATCATGATCTGTGAACCCAGATGGGGGCATGTAGCCACGGATGCTGTCCTTGTCCCTCCTTACATGGGGCTGTGCTCTACTCAGAAACACTAACTCTTGATTAAAATCACTTACAGCCAGGTCCTGAAAAATACTTGTAAGTGAAGCAAGCAGTTGCTTTTATCATCTTGCTAAAATTGTGTGCGACACAGGAAGGCTTATGTGAATACTAAATATGGTATAGATTTGCCATTTGATAAATTCTGAACTGGTTTTATACTAAGTGTCTTGTCTTAAATTATACAAATCGGACCTGGTTTCGGCTTCATTTCTCATCTGTATCATCAAACTGTGTTACCTGTTGAAAACTTGATTTGTTTTATACCAATGACTCGAGTCCTTTCTAGTGCCATTTTGAATAAAAAACTGAAAGAGCAAAAGAATTTTCTATAAAAACCCCACAAAATTTTGCAAACATTCCAGATGCAACATACAGGTTTTTCAAAACCCACTGTAAGTCTCTGAGAGCTCTGCCTTCCATAGTTTTCCATCATGGATAACATCATTGATGTAACAAGGGATGCCTTTTGTTATGGGGCTCCTGCTGTCTTTCCAACAAGTAGCAGTTTCCTCTATGTGATTCCCATGCACAGCTCCTGGTAGCTCAGGCATCATGATCTCAGCCCCAGTACATTTATTTCCTGAAATATCAGAAAATTCCAACACACAAAGTTAGTTTATGCTGAACTGATTTACAGTATCTCAACAAATGAGAATGAAGAGAAGCGGTATCACAGCTCAGTCTCACGTGCACATATAAATGCATAAAGTCAAGTATATACATACATGTATGAGCACACCCAGCCACATTTTATTAATGTCACCACAGTTTCTTAACATTAATATGACTTTTTCTCTGATTTATATTGTGTATATATAGATCACTTCTAAAACCATTCCAGGATAACGTAGCTTGCAGATTACAAAAAAAAAAAAAAACCCTGCTTTTTTTGACCTGGTTTCTTACCTGCCCCAGGAAACCAAAACCCAAACCCCATACAGAACTAGCCATGCTGTAATTTACAGTGGTGGCTGTTAAAATGTCAGTCTAAGCCATCCCTCCATAGCATATATGAGTAAAATTTGGAGAGGAGAGTGCTACCTGCCTTTTTCTCTACTGCAATAACTAGTACTCCACTTTTGGAGGTTCCCCATAGCAAGGGGAGGTTTGCTCCTGTGTTAGACTAGCTGGGCACTGATAAGTGCTCCAGGGGTACCCTGGTTACTACAGCTTCAATGCCCACCATCACAGCAAGCAGCCCACAGCCGAGCTCTCCAGAAGGACACCAATTCACTCGCTGTTCCGAGCACTCATTGACAGTACTGCAAGGCAAAGCGCCTGCAGCCACCACCAGACATTTCAGGTCTCTGCCTTGTTACCCGTCTTTCAGGTCTGGCTGCTTTAATTGTCAGCTAATAGCTCTGAGGGTTCACCATGTTATAACTGACCAGGCAGCCAGGTGGCATGCAGCAACACCTGGCTGCTTCTAGACCAAAATCTGACAACATCTGCTGCCTGCCGGCTGCTGGCATGCCAGTGGGACTGCTCCTACTTGCTGTCAGACTCCTAAATCTGCAGTGAAACAAATGTCTTCTCTGTCCCTCTTGTCAGTAGGTGGAAGCGCTTCAGCAGAATGGAGATGGAGTTATTCTACAACTGAACCATACCTAGACTGGAAAGATACATGCTGACAAGGATGTGCCTTGTTTTCCCTATAACATTATGGGCAATACCAGCCCATACAGGCCACAGAAGTTAAAAGCATAGTTTCTCATTTGTCTGTTGTTTTCCTTTGTTGTTTTCCTTAATTTCTGTATAGCAGCTTCCTCTCCATTAGAAAAGGTATCATTGCCCTTTCTTCACAGGCAGGGATTTACACTGCACAGATTTAGAGAGGAATCCAGGCTACACTGAAAACCACAGATGAACTCCCAGGCCTGACCTTGGCAGGGCTGGGATTTCACCTGAAATGACTTGTGTGATATATCATGCAGAAAGGCTGTGGCGTATTATGGGATTTAACACTGGTTTTGGGAAAAAAAGACTGTTTAAAACATTTGTCTTTTTTGAAAAACTACACATGTTGCAGAAATAAAAAGCTTTTAGGTCTCATCTTAATTTTGGTGGTACTTTGCCAACATATTTCTTCAAGAACAACTCAGACTAAAGTGGACAATTTGTAACATTTTTGCTATGAGATTGTTATTTCTTTTGCTGTAATCTATTTTTCTGAAATCTGTGCTACATTGTTATTGTGAGAAACACTTGGACTTCCTCTTGCTTTCCTGTGTAAATGTGAGGACAATTGAGTTGAAAATGTCAAAACAAAAATATGTCACCTCAGCTTTTCAACATGAAATATGCAACTTCACTACATCCAGAATTATATCATTCAGACCTCCTGCACTGAAAGAAATTCTCATCATTTCTGTGTTCCAAATTGGAGACAACCAAGTTCCAAATCATACTTGTTTTCACTTTCTTCCCCTAAAACTCAGAATTTATGGTTTTCAGCCACCTCTTTCTCGTGTCTGCAAAGCATTGTCCTCATATTGTCAAATGAAGGATCCACTGTCCGTTCTGCCTGGTTACTGGCTGGCTCTGGACTCACCTCTCCTAAACTGCCTGGCTGGTGCTTATCCTTTGTGATGATACACAAATCAAATACAGTGATGGGGATGTGGGCTAGACCAGTCTGGGCACAGCCAGGCTGTTCTCGCCCCTGGAAGACAAAGAAAGAGGCACTTGAGCCTGTGTTTCTGGATGAAGAGGTCTGACCATTATTCCTTCAGGGATAAACCCAGGCTAACAACTTATTTCATATCAGTTAGTGCCAATCACTTGCCGTGTCTGAGAGGCTGTGAGAGCTCTGCTGCTGCTAAGTCTGCGTAGGATCCAGGTGGTTAACCTCAAGGTGAAATTCTCTCTATCCCATTATATACCCCCTGAGACACCCAGGCCCCCTCTACTTTGTTTTCCCTGCTCCTGTCATTTATTTTCACCTCTCATTTTAATATTCTTAGCACATCGTGTGTGCCTGTCAAAAAGATGTTTTCTACACTGTCTAGCAAGTACATTAATATGGTTTGTTTGTCTCCACGTTTGGGTATCAGTGGTGCTTTTTGGCTATTTGTCAAGCATTTCTGTTCCAGTATGTTTATCTTCCATGGTTTCATACAATCACATTAGCTGGGCAGACATTAAATAAAAGTGGGGAAAAGGTGCTGAGTGTGGCTAGAGGAAGAGAGAGCAGATCCATGGAAATGGCTCAGCTTTGGTTTTGCGAGGAAAAGGTGACTAGGGATAGAAGATGGTCACTGCATTTTTCTTCCACACTGAGGCTGAGAAATAATGACTTTAGCCCTGCTAAATTTTGAATGCAAATATTCCACAAAAAGGGCCCAGAAATTGTACTTTGCAGGTAAATGGGGAAAAAAACAACCCTCGGGGCTCCATTACAAGAATGCAGAGCAGCTGCAATGAATGAACCTTGTCAGTGTAAAAGACCTTACTCATTAGAAAAGAATGAGTTTCATTTTTATGAGGGTGATCTGCATTACGGCTTTCTGAAACACTGATGCTGCTAAGTGAGGCTTCTCTCTGCAGCTGGCTTTGCACAGAATGGTCCAGCAGAAAGCAAGGTTCTCCTGAGGCTGGTTGCAGTAAGGCTGAGACTCTTCTGTCACCCTGTATGTTCAACTAAAAGACCCTTTTGTTCTGTTTTTGTGCCTGAAGGGATCAGCTTTTTGTAAGGTGAGGAATGTCAGCTCTGATTCTTCTTCTATCCATCTGTTTACATCACAATAAGTTTATGTGTAAACTTTGGGCTTTACAAAAGTAGCAATGCACCCTGACTTCACATCAAATTATGTATCTGAATTCATGTTTTTGTTCTGAACTGGGATTCATGACATGTTAAGGGCACTCCTAGTTTTTTACATTTATAAAGCTTCCTTTCTTTTGTAAGGCTCTAGATATTTTCTTCTCTTCAAGCATTAAGACTTACAGCTGGAACCACTACTTCTCCAGCTGCCTACTTACTTATATTCCTTATACTAGGGATTAGCTCTGCTAATTTCTTGTCTTTTTCTGCTTTCATTTTCTCCTCCTTTTTTATCCTGGAGAAATAGAGCAGATCAAACCAGAAGGCAGGTTTATAAGATGCACAACAGGAAAAAATTGTTTTATACAAACCTGATTCCAAGAGACAAAGATGCAATATATACACATTTAGTAGGGTCTCAGACACATTAAAAAGTATTTTCTCAAAGCCTGAGTTTTTTCAATGGCTTATCTCTTAGCTGAATTATAACCAGAAATGTATGTAGAATGACACTCAGCAGAGATTTTAAGGCAGTATTTTCTGGACAGAATTTATGTGAAACTGAGAAAGGTTTGGGGTTTTGTCTTTTTTTTTTTTTTAGCTTATTTTATGGTTTATTTTATTATTATTTTATTTTACAATTATTTTATTTTTCTTATTTTATGTTATTTTTCTATTCCGAATAAATTTTTATTCTATTCCAACATAATTTTTATTGGATATAAATAATTTAAATCTTACAACTGAAACTTGCTATGCAAAGATATTATTTTACCTAACCATTCCTCATATGTAAAAGTTAGTTGTAAGATTTTTAGAGGGAAGGACGGTACTTTATTTTATGTTTGCACAGTAAATACTCTTTAAATAGAAATGGTAATCAGTCATGGAAGTTATAACAACTTGAGAAACATTAAGGAATATTAAAATCTCATTTTATCCTTGTGATCTGTAAAAACACTGATTTAAAATGATAAAGTCTGAAATTAAATAAATTAAAAGAATAGAATGACTACACACTCTTTCTTATTATAAATGCTCTCACCATAGTCTTTGCAAGGTACTTTAGAAGTCTACAGTGACAATTTCTGACACCAGAATTCTCTAGGATACTTAAATACATATCAGAATTTAAACACAAGAATGACTGCACTGATTCAAGTGATACTATCTGTGAAAGGTAATGTTAAACATATGCTATACATATTTAAAATAACTTGCCTAAGGCTTCTTGCATGTGCTCGAGGTATGCACATGGTACATTTTAGGAAGGGCTAGAGTTTTAATTTCACAAATATCTATGCTGTTCTGTATGCATGGATACAGGATATATACAACAAAAATGTTAAACAATCTTGTGGTTATAAAGTAGCTCTTCTGAAAAACAATGCCCAAGGTTATAAGTGAATTCTATAAGGAGGCAATAATTGTTCCATATTACGCAGTTTTATATATTGCAATCACATAAATTCAGACTGCAATTACACAATTACAAGATGTCAGAAAAGGATTTAAGGTATTTATGTTGATAATTATGTAATTTGACATAATTATAGTTAGAAAATTAGTTCACAGATTCATTTTTCTCCATTTTTTATAAAATAAAAGTTTTGTAATTAAGGGGTGGAAATAAACACTTGATCCTTCAGTATGATAATGTCTGACCATAAATCAAGAAAATTTTTATCTTGCGTGCACTTGGAAAACTTGTAGGGTTAGGATCTGAGACATAGGCAGGTAGGTCAAATGCAGTAACTAATTATATTAGACAAATATTAAACAAATACAAA
>JAVHNF010065230.1:9708-22567 GCA_034783455.1 Micropsitta finschii
CCTTAAAATCACTGCTTCTGCATCTGTTTTGAAGTAAACTTCTCCGAAGTCCCTTCTGCTAGGAACGCTTAACTTCTGAAGGCATATGACAGCTGACAGTCACAAAGACACATAGATAGTTGTGGGGGGAATTTTTAAAACAGTTTTCCAGGTGAGGCTGGAGATTGCTGGTCAATGCAAAACAAACTATACTGCATGCTGTTTGTTCCCTGAATCTCCCTTCTTTGGAGTGTTCTTTGGGATTTGATCGATGCTCTCCAGAGTTCCCATGTCCTCATTCCTGTACTTGACACTCCTAGCACAGGCTTTTCTTTGCTTTGTGAGGAGGTTATGAGCAGACTTTGATTCTTTTGTCATTCCCTCTGCTGCTGTGTGACCCTCTGGTGAGTTGCAAACCCTTGGGTGGTCTGTTGCGTGGTTACCACACAATTTGAGTTCAGACCTGAAAAACTGGTTTTTGTAGGCACTAACTGCTTGCCCAGGTAATTGTGGATGGTCTTTAATGATGTCTTGTTCAGCAGCGGATGCTGAGCGCTGCTCCTTACTCTGCAGTGCCATACAACCAACCCTTCCTAACCATGTTCCCCTTCTTGAACAAAAAAACCTTATGTTTAAAAGAGCATTAGTCATGTCCAGCTGAATTTCAGAATATGTATATGGGTTCTGCTACAGTCACAGGAACTTGTGATTGCAGAGCAGCTTATGCTGACGTTGTTTCCTCACTCATTCCAGAAGTGTATGCAGCCAGGCTGCATGTGTTTTTTTCTTAGCAGAAACTTGTATTCTTACATCAGGGGAGCAGATTGGTCGTTACAGCCACACAAGTTTTTAGACAGTAATTGGGCAAGTAGCTGCATTCTACCCTAAGAGGATGACTACAAAATGTTGCCAGGGACCAAGTTAAATGCTTTAGTTATTACCTGTGTATAATGTTATCCTACATGAGATAACTGTGAGACAGGTTGTTCTACTTTCTTTTATAAGAGGTTATGAGTTCGTATGTTGGGAGTTACTATGGGAGATTTTACACGCAATGAATCCTCATGTATTAATCATAGAATCACAGAATGTTTGGGTTAGAAGGGACCTTAAAGATCATGTAGTTCCAGCCTTCCTGCCATGGGTATGATGATCTACTAATAATTTATTTGTGTAACTAGGTGGGCAGTTTTCTTTACCATGGTAGCCTTAGAAAAAAAACCCCAGAAAATCTTTAAAATCTGGTCAATTCGATGACTTGGGCAGATCCTTTGAAGAACACAAAGTGGTTTATGCCTTTTGATTGGAAAGAACAGCTGTGTCAGGATGGTCCCAAGATGTAGTTTTATGTAGTTGTAAGCTGCTGGGGATGTTTGCCTGTATTCCCATAAACTATTTATTATTGCTAAGTCTTATCTATGTTGATATGTAGCTAACAAAAGGAGAAATCAAGCAACAGTGATTTTTACCCACCTGTCCTTTCTTTGTTTTTAAAAAATCCCCCCAAACCCCAATACTTTTCTTACAAGATAGTAATCTGGGGGAGTCCCTTCCTTGCAATATTGATAAGCAGCTTTTGGTGCACTTTTCATTAGCCATATGGGACAGAGATTATATGATCCTATCCAGGTAACATTGTGAAACCAGAAAAAGATACTACAGCAAAACAGCCTTTTCTGTGGCTTAATTATATGGCCTTGATCCAAACTCCACTAAAGTCAATCAGAATCCTTGCCACTGACTTAAAAGACATTATACGACTGAATACTCCCAGCAGGGCTTTAATAGGAAAAAAGACTGAAGTTTAAACTGCAAAATACAGAACATAATCCATACAGCAGGAAAGCTGCCGACGTAATTCCACAGCACGGGCAACTGCCATTGATGGGAAAAAGGAGATTCTGACCTAATGGGAGAGCTTTAGGGTTTGCATCTTTTGTTTTCTCTTTACGGACTTGAGGAATGCTTTGGGATTTACATCAATAAACTGGTGCCTAACTATAAAGTGTACACTGTCAGAGGGCCAAAATACACGTCTGCTCTGAGCATCTGGGAGAGGTAGAGTATGTTGACACCCAGAGTTTGATTTCTTACTGTGCCAAATCTTGATTAGGTTGAAGTGAATGGAAACACTTAAGCAGGATGGTGATTTAGCTCATTCTCTGGAAAGGGCTGGCACTATTGCACACTCTGGACTGGATATCACTTTGCAGAGTCCTTTTTATAGATGCTTTTTGTTTAAAAAAACAAAAACATTGCAAAAACAAGTAGTCTAATGTTACATTTTAAGGGCACATGAACTTGAAAGCACAGCCAAGTTTGTTGACAAAAATGATTTACACAACTCTAAGGGCACTAAATAAGTATTTCTCAATGTCTCAGCAGCAGCTCAAAGGAGCAGAAGCTAAAAATGTTACAGCTCAACAAACAGTTCTGTGTTCCTACTCTTGGTAAGTACAGCATGTTTCTTTGCAAAGGAAAGACTCAGGGATTGCTTCAAGGAAAAAAGAAAAATCAGAACAACAAACCAACAAACAAACCATAAATACAAAATAACACAAATAATTTCTAAGTACATACTGTCCTCTTACCCTCCGTCCGTTTCCTCATATAACTTCATTACAACAGCCCCAACAAATCATCTGCAATATGCCCAGGATTCCCCAGTTACCTTAAAACAGGCTGCTGGCTGACCAAGAGGCAATCCCTGGTACGGCTGTTCCAACAGCTCTTTGCTTGGCAGGGATAGGGAAGTCCAGGTGTCAGCAAACTCCATCTACACAAGGTGACCATCCAAGGTGCCCAGTTGCCTGAGAGCTGCCATATATCCTCCACCAGCAAATAGTCTGATGTGAGGTGAGTGTGTTCAGCGTCACACATACATGGTAAGCACCTCACAGGGGCAAGCACAAGCCTTACGCATGGCCATGGGGCCTTATGTGTAATTCCAGTTTGTAGATGCACCCCTTGATCACGGATAGGTCCCTGTCAAAGGTTATCATCGACTGAGAGCTCAGTTGGGATCTTTATGCAGTTCACCAAAGGGAAGTGCCTAGGTACCTTGCCAAGAAGCAGTATAAAATGGAGATGGTTCCTTACAAAAGCAGGCAAGGGAGAGGTAAAATGAGCAGCTGGAAACTGAATTCAGGAAAACATTATGCTAGCAGACATCTAATACTGAGAGCAAACATTCAAGAGACTCATTCTCAAGGCACACTGCAAAATCCCTGTTACTTGATGCCTGGAGAAACCTTCATTAAAGACATTGTTCAACGAAAAGCTGTTGTGCTTGATTTTAGGAACTGGAGGATAAAATTCAAAGAAGTCCTCCATCATACAAAGGTCAAGCAGGGCGATCACAAAGGATTTAAAACCACTGAAGACTATGAATGCAACCATTTAAAGGTCTGAAAAGCTTTTGTCTCTGACAAAAATGGCAGAGAAGCAGAATGGCAGAGTATGCTCTGCAGCTGGACTGCAGGCAGGGAAAGTACCAAGAAGCACTCCACTGCTCTGTTTGGTGATTTCTATGGCCATGGTTGTCAAACAACAGAGACCTTCACTGATGTGTTGACCACTGCAGGCCTAGTGAAGCATGAGCATGGCCAGCTTTCACAGCTACAGAAAGAGAGGAGAACCAGTGTTCTATGTCATCCAGTCACACAGCACATAAATATCTCCTAATAGATGCATGCAAAGAACTTGCCTTACTTCCTCTACTAAGTCAGCTGAGAATATGTTTTGTTGTTGCAGTTAAAATGGTCCAACTGCTGAATATGATATTTGGGGCATACATCTTCCATAACATATTGTCTGTCTTTTCTGCTGGTTTTCCTTCTTTTCTCTGTGAGGTAGCAAGAAAGCTTCATTCTAAATAGGCAGACATCTTGCAGACTTGATACTCACTCAGGTCCTCTTACCATGCACATTTATTAGATCTGTTTTGTCACAAGAAGATGGCTGGTCTTTTGCCTGTGATATAATCATTTGCCAGGGATGATTTTAAATAGAGCAGACAATGATCCTGTTACGTAGAAATGTTTTCTGCTAATTATGTTCTGTCACCCTGCGCTAAAATGATACAACATCTGTATGCAAACAGTTCCTACACTGATGCAGCCTGAGACCTGTTTTCTCTCTCAACTTTTGGTGAACAATGCAAGACAGAGCAGGTAAATACTGCTTTGAGTAACACTGGCAGTATCTCCGCGACACAAGAAGCCCATGAGATGAACTCTCTTTATATAAACACCAATAGGGGATAAGTCAGTACTCTTGAAATCAGTATGTCACCTTATTTCGACATCAAACTAAAGCTTGATGTGAAAGTTCAGTCAGGGCTGAATCTGGCCCCATGATTTACAGTGTTTATTAACTTAGGAGCCAGCAAAATAGTAACATATCTCAGACATCTCTTTAAATCTAGATAGTTTATATCCAGAACTACATTTAACTATTGGAGGATGGGAAGGAGGGAGAGGCACAGTTTGGACCAGGTTTTATTGGGTGCAGTGGGAACTGCCTCTTGGATGCCTGCCCTGAGGAGCAAGACCTGGAGAGCAGCTCCAGGCTGGGGGTGAACTCTGGCCTTGGAGGACAGAGGAGAAGCAGAAGAGGAGTGGGGAAGGGCAAAGGCACTTTGTATTTCCCCAAAAAATGTATGCTACAGGGCAGGAGGCTGAAATGAGAAGGGCACACGCTGAGCTTGGCACAGGAGACAGTCTGACTGCTGTGGCTGCCTCAGAAGCGAATGGGAACGGCTTTGCGGGCTGCACTGCACTGCTCAGCTTCCTCTCCTGTTCCCTCACTCTGTACCAAAGGACACTGCAAGGACACTGCACATCTCCTCTGCAAAGGATACAGCCCAAAACCTGGGGCCAAGCTTTGAAACTGAGAACATGTCCCCTTCTGCAGGCTGTGAAATAGGGTCATGCCACTGCAGCTGGCAGGACTGACCCCTGCTTCCACAGAGGATGCTGAGGGACCAGCTGGGAATGGAGGGCACTGGACGGCCCTAAGGGTCCAGCATCTGGCTATTGAGCCACACATAGACCCTAAAGTAAAGGTGGTTGTTATTTTGGACTCACTAATGACTGGGCTGAAATCTGCTTCAGTAAGGAATTACCTCCAAATCACCTTCTGTTTGGAGGGTCCCTTCTGGCACACACAGGGGAATGCACTTGGATTTCTATATGCATATGCATTAGGATTTTTAAATATGAATTTTCATGTTATCTATAACATAAAGATATATATATTTATATACATGTATGTATATAAAACTCAAGAGACTTTTAAAAAGACATTTAAATGCAGTAGAAAACTGTCCCACTTCCCTTCAGGCAGGGCCCTGAAATGCCTCTCATGGCCAGAAGGTATTCCCTGCCTTTCTCCACAGATATCTCAAGGTGGTGATGGAGGTTTGTGCTTGCTGGAGAGCCAAAGCCCCTCTGGGACTGCTGAGGGACCCGTGCTGCCAACCCCACACAGGCTGAGCAGGGAATGGACCTACCACGGGTGAAACTGGGTGAGGCCAGGCCAGGCATTCTGCACAGAAGAAGTGAGGCTGTTATCCATAGGGTGCTGCAGCTGGAGTATTTGGGTGCAGTATCAGGGCTGGCACACTGCAGACCTGCCACAGGTCCCAATACAGATCTGCTGTGGGTGGCACAGGCACAGCAGTATGTTTGGACCAAAACCACATCCATCCACAACTGCCATGTGGAATGGTTTGTTTTGTTGGGATGGTGACAAAGACTTAATGAGGCTTTGCTTTATCCATCTGCTTGGTCTTGGTTAGCCAGTGCCAAGATCTCTTCCAGGACACCATGATAAACACCTTGGCTAATGGCTCCCCCTGAAAAGCCAGGATTTCCTGTGCCCTGAAAACAGTCATCACTGAATGGTCTAGGAGGCAGACCTGAGTAATTCAAACAGCAAGAAAATGCCAGAAAGGGGATGATTTCACTGCATTTTTTAATACATATTCGACAGATAAGCCTAGCAACAGGGACCCTTGTCTGCAGGCTGACTCCCAACAATCAGCTACTGCTGTAGCTCCCTGTCATTCAACTGCACTGCTGCGAACGCATGAATAAATAAATAATCTCCCATAGTGTTTGTGCAATAAGCAGAATATTAGCATGTGGCTCTCAAGATGACCTTTATCAAAAGAAGCAGCATTTATACTGAGAAACTTATCTAAAAATAAATGCCTATCACTCATGTATACACAGAAATACCAAGGGCAAGATATGACTTTCTATAATGTGAAATGACTTATTTTCCCCCTGAAGTTTTAGTGAGTGTCAAAGACATGTACTTCTAAGAGTGATTCACTCCAAATGGCCACTGGGTGACTGGCCGAGTTTGAACTAATCTTGGGGAGGACAGCTGACTTAAGGGCCAAGGGCCGTGGGACTTGGAATGCATTGGCTATTTGCAGGGCAAGGATGGCAGACGTTAGCACTCAGTTGTCACTAGTAAATCTTAAATTGCTTTGACAGGAGGCAGCTTGTGAGATGTGAGTGGCTACAGCTTCCAGGGGAACACTCTTCTTTGTGGAAAGTGGGATAAGGCCAAGGGAACAGACCATATTTCTTCTTTATATATATATGTGCACACACACACACAGACACACATACATATATAGCTGTATAAAATAAAGCAGCTCTTCTATGGATCTAACTTGAACCCTCACTCACACTTGGTAGCTCAACCCCAAAGCAAGAGCTCAAGCTTTCTGGAAGCGTAGCTGGATTGCCAGCCCCCAGAACAAGCCCCAGAAGGTTCTGGTGTTATCTACAAACTTTGTAAGCATAAGAGAATTCAACAGCTCTGCAGATATTCTTGGGGGAGTATGGAGCCTCCTCCCACTGGGTTCAAACCACTCCTGGGACAATAGTGACCACAGCATAATGCCTGAAGTGGCTGGGGTTTATTTCAGTTATCCCAGGGAGGTTTGTCCTCTGTGTCATTCCCAGCTGTCCACGTCAGCACAGGCAGCGATCGGCACCCCAGGAGATGGCACGAGCCCTGGGGAGCAGTGGCATCCCCTGTCTTCCTGGATGCAGCCAATCTGGCCAGTGTATTAGTTGTGACAGCACCAGGGGAAAAGCTTTCTTCTCTCTTCCCAGTGGCACAGATGGAAATGGAGGGTGACAGGGCTGAGCAGGCATGGCTGCAGTGTGCTAATTGGGTGCACAACAAATTCCTGGCTCACTTAGGAGTGCCTCCCCCAGGGCACGGGCATTACATATACATAAATATCAGCTTCTTACTGGAGACATGTCCCAAGGAGGGAAGTGAAAGAGAAGTAAGCCATGACTTTACAGATTATCTCACAGCTTTTTACAGTCTCTAAACAGTGATTAGAGCAGCTGAGGAAGGAAAGATCTCCAGAAAGCTCAGAGGAACTTAGCGGCCTCCATAAGCAATGTATGTGTAACTGTATGTATAACTGTTGGTGATAACATAGTCAAAGTGGGCTGAAACAGCAATGTACCAATGCCTCAGAAATGGCAGCACATGCAAACTCGTACTCTGCAATCTGCCACCTATAGCTCCAGGCATCAATAGAGCCCTGCGTCTGATGTGTGTGTGTTCTTTACACTCAGTGAACTCAGTTGTCACTAGTAAATCTTACAAGGCTTTACACCCTTCTAGGGGACTGACTGTCCTTCATTTCCCACTCCCAGAGGGAGCAGTCGACACAGCTTGCCCTGCATTTTACAGGGAAGTTTGTGGAAACTAGTTACGCAGGGGTACAAGTTTTGCTGTGGGCTGTAGGAAAAAATGTAAATCAAGACAAATCACTTCAAGGCAAACTTGTTATGAAGAAATGCTTCCTCAGAGGACACAGCTGTCAAGCTAAAGGTCTGTCAGACAACAGGAGAAACCTCTTTTGCCAGAAAAGATCAAATCCTTGAGGAATTTTGAAAATGAGAGGGAAATGTGGGTGTTTCCGGTACTGCCACAGAGATTTTGTGTGACCTTGGAACAGTGGTTTAACCCCTCTTTTGAACCATAACTTCTCCCTTCCTCCAAAGGCAGAGAGATGAAAGGAACACCTGCCGTTCCTCCCAGTCTATGGGGGCATCAGAAAGTCTAGCACACTGGACATGGATGGATTTTAAGCAGATGAATTATTTGCTATAAAAATTGTTTTCTACTTTGCTAATTATCCATGTACCTAGTTGGACAGCTGTAAATTTGGTCATGATTATTAAACAAGAGAGGGATGCATCTATACTTCATCCTGTATGCCTGTACGCAAACTCTTCTCACAAGGATGGAACCAGCCTTTGTCCTGCTGCAAGAGCTGTGCAGCTGCACAGCCACAGACAGCTGCTGCTTGGGGAGGAAAAAGGATCAAGATCTCTTAGCCAGACTTACACAGGAGTAAAGCAGGACTGCAAACCACAGATTCCTTTGCTGCCATGGAGTTATTCAGTTGAACTTTTATATATTGATCTATATTGATAGATTTGCATGTTTCATTCTTGAGAACAGTCTCAAAAAAACATACAAACTCCTTAAGTAAGTGGAATCCTCAGTAGCTAGTAACTAATGTGGATTCTAATGAAGTTAAGGCTTCTGGGTCCTTTTGGGAAGAATTTAAACTGCTCTGCTCTTACAGCGATGCAGCTTTTCTAAAGGAAAAGACACTGAATAAAAACACAGATATGCTGGTTTCAAATCCCACTGCACCCTGACCCACCTCTGCCATTTCAGAGAAACCAGGTAAGCATTAACTACAGTTCCCATTTTCCACCAGAGGACATTCAAAGGACTGTAATGCCAACGACTGAGACGAGCTCACGAACTACACAGAAGAGATCTATAACCATTTGCACAGGTGAGGCAGAAGACTTCAATATAACATGGTTATTTAACAGCCAGCCAGGTTTGCACTCCTGTTACAGGCAATAGCTGATATCTGAAGAACAGATTCCTGCATGAAGAACTTTGCTAAGTATATTCCATTTTCAGTGGCTGAGATTCTCCTTCAGAGAATAATTAAGTATGCAATATATGGTCTAAAACAGCCAGGAAAGGGATTGGAAATACAGAAAATTGAAAGGAAATTATTTCAAACTGGAGTGCTCTGACTCTGGAAACTAAGTTATAAATGCTTTTGAGAACCTGCATTTATTACTTGCAATAAATAACTTTTCTTCCAAACACGCCTTTGTGTGAGAGATTAGCAGTGCAAGTGGAGCACATTTCTGCTGTGCAGAAGTTACTTATTTTAGAATAATGGACGTCACAAATTGGCCCTGCATAGCAACACTCATTGGAAAAAGATCACAGCTCCACTTAACACAAAAGTGCAATCTTGAAGCCCATTGAAACTGAAGTCTCTTCACAGGGCAACCACTGAAGTAGCTCCTCATTTGCGCAAAGCCGGACAATTGCTCCACTTCCATACACAAAAAATTGCTTAGATATCTGCTATGCACGGGGAAAGGCTCATTAATCACATTACAGCCAGCGAACATCCCAAGGTTAAATCCTGCTGCTCTGGAATACTTCAGTGTTTTATAAAGGCACCTAATGGGATTCATATCTGCAAATCTTCACGGTGCGGTGAAGATTCGGAGCTTACCTTTAAACTCCAGGCACCTCTTTTTCCCTGCAAGAAAAGCACAGTCCTGAAAAACAAATTTAGATACATAATGTCTGATTCTCCGCTACATTAAGCCTGTTCTACCCCTGTGTCAATGCAGTGGAAAGCAATGGAGTGGCACTGGCGGAAAAACAACCAATGTAATGATGACAAAAGCTAGCCCAGGCTCTTTAAAAGGGCTGTTTATGCAGCCATTCCCTCGGGTTTTCTTCAAGTCCATTTTGCTAGCTGCCGTGGGGCAGGAGGATGTAGGAAAAAATGGCCATGAGATGGCAAACCTTCCCCCCCTTGTTTGCTTGTTTTATGGCATTCCTGTCTTTCTGCCTCTGCATCGTAACTCTGCTTTACTTCAAGGAAAAGAAAACAATGAGACCTAGATTTACCCTCACTGCTCGAGCTGCCTTTCCTTACAGTTTTATCTGTGAGAAGCAATTACACCTGCATTTGTTGCAGTGCCTCTTGCTGCCTGGAAGCAGGGCTGGGAGCACGGGCTGCAAACCAGCACAGCTCTAAATGGGACCAAGGGAGCGGTGCTGATTTACACCCACAGGGTATCTGTCTCGTGAGGTTTGCTATCAGGCACGCTATTTCACTTGCGGAGTCTCCACTGTCAGAGACGCAGCTTCCCCTCTGAAGCTGGTCAAAACTGCCCAGAATCTTGCAGACCACTTCAAAGTCACCTTGAAATTGCTTGTGAGCAAAAAGGGGGCAGCTCCTCTGCTTGTTGCCAGTCACATGCATCCCTCCCACTGCCCACTGCCTCCCACACAGCCCACACCAGCCCCAACCACACTCTGGGATGCCATGTGCAGGTCCGGATCCAGCCTCACCACCCGGTCCCAGACAGACAGCTGATAAGGCACATGGGCTGGGGTTTTCTCCTCATTCAACATACCAAAAGCTGCTCTAATGTGGCTGGGGCCCGGGCATAGAAAGTTTTAAGTCGATGTTTGAATTTGCTACAGACTCCTTGCATGGGATTAGGGAAGACAGTTGAGTCCTGTGTTTCTCAGCTGGCCTGCCTCCGATGCTGACACCACAGTTTGTCCTCCCATCAGAAAGGGATGGGACAGGGACAGACACCACTCTGTCTCGTGCATCAGCTTTTGAGGACAGAGGATTTTTATGTGCCCCCTGTCGGTACATCGTGCCACATCCCACTTCACTATATGAAACTCCATTCAGAGCTTAAAAAGTAAAGGTGGGTTCCATATCTGCGCCTGCATTCACTTCCTCAGACCAAGACACTATTCCAGGATTTGGGTACAATGAGGCCAAGTGGCAGGAGAGCTGGGTGGATGCTGGGACTCTGCTCCTGTGCTGACAAATCGAGTTGCTGGCTGTGGAGGAGGTTGGCACAAGACAGCTGGCAGCAAGGAATTATCCAAGTTGGGAGCATCTGAGTGAAGGAAGGTGTGTATGAGCACGAACTTTTTAAAAGAGGGGTGCCACACCTGGGGCTATGGCTCTGGAGAACTGCAAAGGGAAAGGAGATAGAACAACCAGGCAAAATCCTGGGTAGCAGTCGAGAGCCATGCAGGCACAGAGCAGGCAGCACACCGGCTTGAGGTTTTCACACCTCTGAAACATTCCTCTTAAGCACTTTGTGTCACATGGCTGCAAGTGTTCTTTTGCCTAGGACAAAGCACTCTAAACCCAGATTTGCTACCTCCAGGATGCATGGCCCTGCAGCTGAAGCTATGCCTGTGCTGGAGTCAGCCTGGAGAAGGGATACCTGCGCAGCAGGGTGACTCTCTGGTCACATCTGCCGTAGGTGCTGCGGCAGCTGCAATGTATACATGTGACTGGCAGAGCTGTCAGCCCTCATTAGATTGACCAATTCAAAGGCCACGCAGCTGTCATATCACCCATCCCATTCCTGGGGTCACACTGCTTTAATTTTAGCAGCCCCACATACCTCTGGAGCTACTTACAAGGTTAGAAATGGGGGTTTCCAAGTGAAAGCCATGGGTAGCCAGACCCACCCAGAGCTGCTCCATTCTGAGCTGAGGCACCCGACTGGCCATCAGAAGACAGACAGCTCCACGAGGCGGCTGCGAGTCGCTGCCTGGGGCTTCTGATTTGTTTTCCCTTTGTCTGGAGGTAGCAGTGAAGTGCCCTGACTCCCGGTAAAATGACAAAGCACAAGCACAATGACAAGATGAACTGCAGGGATTCAGCCAGTGACAAAGTAATGAACGAGGTAGGGAGGAAATTGCCTGGAGGACTCTTCTGTTAATCCACAGCTGGAAAAATTACTCCTCCTGACAACAGGCACACATTGTTCACTGACAACAGGGTGGGCTTGAGATCTTCTGCAATGTCCAAGAAAGTAAAAGATTTGGCACTAGTTGGTGGGGACATGGGTCCAAGTAAAGGAATGACGTAAGTGACAGTTAGCTTTAAAAGGTTAGCTTCGTCAGTGGTGTAGCCAGAAGGAAACACAGGTAAACACAGTTTAACCATTTCTAATTCAGACACTTCCTTCCTTCATGTCTGAGGAAGCAGCCAGACAAGTGAGTTTACCCACCTCCTTCCTTAGCAGCTCCCACCATGCTACAATGTATTATATTTAGTTGAAAAGCCAGCTCCAGCACTGACCTTTAAAGCACTGTACAATTCTTTCTAACCCTCCCTGTAAATAAAAGAGCCTTCTATCCTAAGGATAGGCAGCTGGAGACACCCAGGCTATGTCCATAATGGGTATGTATCACACATACCCAGGCTTGTCCTCTGGCACTAGGGCCAGCCAGCATGAGATACTCCACTTCCAGACTACTGAACTTTCTTATCAGCCAAAACAAGGCAGTTTCATCTCAGATGTCGCCTGAGAATGGTCTCCAAGCCCCGCTGGCTTCCAAGCCATGCCTGGGAAACATCTGAAGTACCACGGACGTGCTCAGACATCCTATCAATTTAGCAGCATAGATGACTCGGACTTAATGTGTGGGAATGTACCCTGGCACCATTTAATTAGGTAGCAGAGAAGTAGCTTGAGGTGCTGAAGTACTGCAACTCCAGCCAAAACGAGGGGACAGTTTCAGACAGTCAGTGGCAGCCAGTCCTTCAGTAGTCTGCACTCAGCACCAGCTTCCGAGGCTTTCTAAAGCCTAAAGAACAAGAGCCTGAAAATTCATAGACCAGGTCCAAAAAGCTGCTAAAATGCCACTGAACTTGGGATCAGTAGGCTCTGGTACAATTCAAGCTAAAGACAAAAGAACCTGTCAGTACTTAGGAGCAAGCATGATTACA
>JAVHNF010065243.1:10130-25063 GCA_034783455.1 Micropsitta finschii
GGACATGTTTAACAGAACAGTCACTTGAAGGAGGGTCCCAGCCCTTCCTTCTGCTTTGTAAGCGTTCTGCCACTGAATCATCCTATTCCTCTACACCCCTCTTGAGTATTAGTACCAATATATATTTTGCTAACATGAAGCCTTCCCTGGGACAAGGGAAGTCTTTCCCTGCTATGAGTACATGTAGCTTTCCATGGGTGCTGCCTCCTCCCTCAGACAAACCACTGTGGGACTCACAGGCTGCTTGACTGCATGGAGAGCGGCACCTTCACCTCAGACGTGCTCCAGCTCAGACCACTAGCACCAACCTAACATTTCCCTCCTTGCTGCAAGAGATATAACTGCTTTCTTCCACCAGTGCCCTGAGGCAGACTCTGGTCCCAGGATCACTGACCTGTCCTTCTCCTGTTTTGATTTATAAGATCTGTCGTCACTGTTTGACCGTGTTTCACCTATTTTATAGTTACCAGCATTCCAGCCATGCTTTTCTTTTCTATAAGGACTTGCCCTCCCTCACAGCCAAAGAACAGGTAACTTGTTCTCACATGCCACAGACTTGCTTTGCCTCTAAGAACGGCAGGTTTCCTTTGGAGCAGAGGCCTCCTTTTTAAAAGAAAAAAAAAAGAATACATCTTTAAATACAATATCAGAACCTTAAAATAATCCTATGGAAATAAATAGAATACAAACATCACAGTTCTCAGCCTGCAGAGGTTTCTTCAAAAGGGATAACAATTTCTGGCCCTGCTATTTCACCTGGGGGTGATGAGCTATCCATACAGTCTGTCATATCTGGAGATGCTTCCTTCAACAGTGTTTCCAAATGTACCTTGGTAACTGGACAGTACTCTATAAGGAATTGGCAGCTGCTGGCCTTTTGAGGGTACCCCAGCCCTTTTACCATTTATAGATTCATAAGCTATTTACAAACCAGGTTCAGTCAGCACCATGACTGCAGGGATTTCACCAGCCTCCTGACATGCCATTTTTTGCTGCCTTGGGGACACAGTGCTGGGCAGATGGCTGGGAAAACATGGGTCTGAGGAGTAGCCATCTATCCCTGCCTTCAGGCTCTGGGATCTGCTGCTGTGCACATAAGAGTCCATCATAACCTCCAACCTGAGTCAGGTGGCTATTGCCAGTTGGTGGTGCGCGTGTGGAAGCTTTAGCTTCCTGTCAGGAAAGAGTTTGTGTTCAGATATAGATAAGACACGTGAGAGATGTGTGCACCTGTGTGGTTTAACACCACCAATATTACAATAGCAACAGGTAGCAATGCTAATGGTGACAATTAATAATTGTCTCCAAGCCTGGTTTTAATTATAGGGCAAACACTGTTTCAGCTGGATGGTCTTGGGATCTCAGCAGTCTTTTTAGCATCCAAGTTGGGTCTCTTCATGCATGGGGAAAGCTCTGTCCTGGACTCAAGAAGTTCACAGACTTCATCCATCGCTCTGGTGCAGGTCTCAAGGTTGGCAGCCAGCTTCTGGATTTTGGCCTTAAGCACCGCCTGGCTCACTTTCGTGACCTCCTTTGTGTACTCTGGCACGAGGAAGCTGTGTGAGCCGCAGAAGAGCATGAAGCAGATGGAGTTGTACAGTGAGATGGAGGCTCTCTTCTCTGACTGGCGCAGTGTGGGGTCCCCTGGGCCCTGCCCTCGGCAGAGGAACTCCAGGCGGCTGAGGATTTCCCTCATCTGTTTCCGACAAGTCATAGCGATTTCCTGCACCTTCCTCACCTCCCGAGAATTGCAAAGCACTAAGGAGAGATCGGAGGTGATGCTGACAGCCCCCCCAGCTGTGGCCAGACCCAGACCCACAGCTGATGCCAGGAGAGAGGCTCCCAGCGTTGCCGGGCTGAGGGACAGCCCCACGATGGCTGTGACAGCTCCTGCAGCAGTCAGGGTACTCCCACTGACATTGGCAATCAGAGACCTTTTGCTGAGCTTGCTGAGTTTACAAGCTGCCTTGTGAAGGTGAGCAATTTGGCCACGCAGCCTCCGTCTCTGATCCAGCAGTGCGATGTGGAAGTCGTGAGTGGGGTCTAGCATTTGGGGGAAGGCAGCACTGTTTCTCTCCATGGCGCCTGTCCAGAAACAGAAAAGGCTGGATTGAGTTTAAGACATGCTCAGTGTGGACCACCATTTCAGGGATGGCATTCAGCCAGTTTTAACTTTGCTTCAACCAGCTACATGAAAGGTTTGCTGTCTACACACACGTACGCACTCATATACACGTGCACATACACACATGTTCATTTAAGTACCATATTCCACCATTTTTCTTGTTCCCTGAGAAGACTAAAATATCTTAAAGGCTGGGGTCAGGGATGCTGTTGTTATTACCTCTGTGAAGACACTTCCAACTCTGGGGACATAAATTCCTTTGAGATTAAGTGAGTCAGTGCCCAGAATAGTAATGCTGCCAGAACTAATGTGTTGTTCCCATGATAGTATTCAGATGATCTGCAGTGTTCAAGGGCATCTTTCACAAAGAAGGCCAGGCTCCAAGGAGGTGAAAGCCACCCATCCCAGGTTGCTATTTAGGGGTCATTTCCCATTAAAGGAGGATAGAGGGAAGCTGCTAAGGGGAGTCAAGGTCTGGCTTTTCCATGTAGGAGGTAAGAAGCTCATTGATGTCTCACATGGGTATTATGAACATCCTTCCTTTCTTTTTAAGCCTAATCAACTCTAGGTCTTGCAGCATTTTTTTCCTATTGTAACTTGGCATCAGGGTCTGGACAAAGATGGGAACCATTGTTCTGTGGTGCTTAGTACAACCAGTGGTGGTGGATCGCTAGTGACAGTGGCAGGGAGACCAATGGATCATGTTTAAAAGATTCATGAAGGTTGCATGAGAAAAGTGAGCCCACTTTCTGTATGCATTCCTTTGGGAATGGGGAAAAGGGGAAATACAGGGACCTGCAAATAGAAATGACTAGAAAATTACTGCAACCTTTCCTGGCAAGATAGCAGGAGAGTGTCTTCCCTTTTAGAGGATGAATCTTCTTGGTTTCAGTACTAGGCGATCTCTGCTCTTTGTCACAAGGGTAGAAAAAAATGTTCCAATAAGCATTTGCAGGTTGCAAATGTGCTTTCCAAAGGAAGCCAGCATCCCTAACCCTACTTATATATAGGGCAACTGGGACAAGCGAGGCAACAGGAGTGCAGCATCACCAGTTGTCTGGTGGGAGCAGAGCTTTTGTGCTTCACAGCATTACACTGCGCACAAGGTTGTGCTGTCTCTGCACCCAGCAAGGTCTAGCTAAGAAGTTGTTTGCAGTTTGTAATGCTCTTATAGCTAAAAGACATCTCTATAGCAGAAAGATCCTGTCCAAGAGCCAACTAAGCAAAACTATTCAGTGCTGCAGTCACTTTTTCACTTCTAAATCTTCTGTACTATGTGAACTGGAGGTGCCTGGCCCCTCACAAGGGCATACTGTACAGTTAACATCCTGGGGTCTTTCATTCTGCTGAATCCCTGTTTCAGAAGGAGAAAACCTCCTACTATAAAGAGTCTTTCCATCCTGAAGTGTGTAAGTAATTATCACTGCAGTTTTTTTTCCCTTCTACTTCGATGGATGTCCTGATCCATCTCACACAGAATCCTTTAGGACCTCCCCCTATGTCCTTCAGAACAATGACCCCAGGCTCTCTTGGTATCACTGGACCATTTGAGCCACTTGGTACATTGTGCTTTTCTCTAGCTTGAGGCAGTGTCCTCTTATTTTTTACACTGTAGTAAGAGATTAAGTAAAAGAACAAAGATTAACACTTAAATAGATATTGGCACTGAAATGAAAAATGAGTATATTGTCAATAACTTAAAACTAGATCAATAAATATATTGATTCCTGTGGCCTCTTAACAATTTGTTCTTTATATTTTCTCACTGAGAACAGTTTCAGGTAATAGCAGCCATCTCACTGCAGTTAATTGGACAATTATTCAATATATAAGATAAACCACACAGTGATGCATGTCTTTTGAATACGCTGATTATATACCAGCATAAAGGAAAATAAAGCTGAATTCTGCTCCTAGAGAAAAATCCCCCCAACAGTAAAGGTATTAATTAGTCCAAAACCTGAAAACGCTTCTCTAATACAGTGCTCAGAGTCTCTAAAAAATACTAGTTCAAACTTACCTTTAGTTTCCAGCTGACCTCCCCAAAGACAAATTTTGATCTGTTTCTGGAGGAGACCAATTTATAGGTCCTGTGGACCAATTGCAGCGATGGGAACGCTTTGCCTCATACTGGGAGTTTGCCATTTCCTGCTCTCCCTTGTGCAGAAGGATGTGACACACTGGAAAGTGACCTGTGGGACAGCGAGCACACATCACGTTCAGGAAATGATCACTGTGAATGAACATTGTGTGTTCGCTTTTCCTGAAGTATAGAGGGGGGAAAAAATGTCAAAAATCTCAGCCTATTCCTGGTGCTGAGCTAGTGCAGTCATCCCCCCCAGGGAACACTTGCCTTTCCTTTCCTTGAAATAGCAACTGACTTTCCTCTGTGCTGGAGCTGCTAATTGCATGATGACTGAAGTTCCCCCCAACTCCCCCGCCACACGTCTAGACCCAGTGGACCATCAGCCAGCCAGCTTATTTCATTCAAGGCCAGTGTACTTTTAAAATCCCAGCTCTCTGGGACAAAGGTGTGTGACTGGCTGGAGTACAGCAGCGCTGTGTGAAAGCTGGAGCTGTGCTCCACTCCATAAAAGGGAAGCAGCTCCACAGCAAGACAATTGTTCTGAATTCCTATCCCTTCTCCTGAGTAGTTAAAACCATGCAGTATCCTGCAGAAGGAGGGATTTCCCTATGGGTTTGCTCTGCTTCTTAACCATGGACACCATAATGGTTGAAAAAAAAAGACATTTGGAAAAAACATAGGTTGTTTTCCTGAGGTGCCTGCCCAGCAATGATCACAATGAAAAGGTCATTGGGATCCCTCTTTTGCTGCTTGCTTTTGCCCAGAAGCTGTGCCAACATACAGATGTGGCCAGAGGGAGGAAGTGATGAAGGTGCTAGGGAGGAACAGCCTAAGTGACATTCCTGGCACTGCCTTTCACACTGAGACAGGACCAGCTTTGATCAAAGACAGGTTCTTTGGATGAGTTCAGGAAAAAGGGAATTTTTTTGGTGGCATTCAATGTTACAGCCCAACGTAGGCTAAAGTGGCATGTGTCCTTATTTACACAGGGCCTGTGGTGGCAGGGACATCTGTTTACAGCAGCTGTGTTGAAGATGTGGCATCTACTTTCTTGCTTGGTGGGCTTTTACTCTTCAGGGCTGTTTGGTGACATAGAATCTCTGATTGTGCCCCTTGTGTCCCCCTGGCCTAGCTGAAGCTACTTGACTATCACTGAGTGGTAAGGCTTCACTTTTGAATGTGTGTGATATGTAGCCACGCAATTGCTGGGGCTGACCTTAGGAAAACTCAAAGATCAAGAGGCAGCAGTCAGGGAGAGAAGGCTGTGATTATTCATTTGAATGTGAGTTTGGATTTAGATCACCTTAAAATGACTGTGGAACAGTATGTGAAGTGTTTTGTCAGGATGGACCTGCATGAGTTGGGACATGAATGAATGCATAAATAATCTTGAAGAGATACTTCAACCTGTCACAGACTTAAAAGAAAACCCACATTGTTTTGAAGATGCTTAAATAAGCTGTCTGGTCTGTCACACTTTGTACACATTGCATGTTAACAGGAAAGTGAGTTTTGACATGGAAGGAAACTGTGCTTTAGCCCTTCTCTTTGTTTAGCAAACATGATTGAATTGGAGCCCTTGTGCCTTGGCAGAGGTTTACAGTTGATAGACACAAGAGTTTGTTTGCACATTCCCAAATATAATAGGCTTTTTCTTTATGCAACTGCATCTGCATTAGGACTTGTGCCAGATGAGATGTCTTTGTTAGGACAATAAGTTTTGGCAAAAATGGAAAAAAATGAAGAAGAGATAAAAAACAAACAAAAAAAGGTACAGAATGAGCCTGAGAAGATGACACAGTTTTTGTTGCTCTTCTTCCTTTCCCAGTGCTCTTCTTTCAACACAATCAGATGCAAAATGTTGTCAGAAGCCCCTGTCATGCTCAGTGCGTGGGTGAGGGCATGATTTGAGTGCAGAAGAGAAAATCTGCTTGTTAAAATTGCATTCCCTCACAGAGTTTCCTTCACACTGAAAGACCTGCACTTCACATAAGATGAGATGCTGGTCTTAGCCTAGGATGGTTTCTCATGGGAATCATCCCTGGGCTCCTTCACCATTTAAAGAGAATGCTTCTCCATAATCCACCCCAATAATGGGGTGCATACCCAGAAAGTAAGGACTCTCCCTAAGAAGCTACAGATGTCAATTTGACTTTAAAAATGAAATGTGATTAGAATAAGAAACAATATTTCCTAGGGACTTTCCTTACAGCAGTATGGTGTTATCTGTTTTGTCCCTACTAACACTCTCACAAGGACCTCTTTGGTGAGAGTGCTGGTCTTCTCTCCCAGCAACAATTACAGAGACCCTCTCCAGCAAAAGTGAACAAGTAGGAATGGGAGCAGGATGGGAGAGGAGCTTCTTTTCTGAGTGCCTACCAGGGACTGAAAGGCTTTCAGTGCAATTACTGCACCTGCCCAGATGTGAGCATATCTGCCAAGTCACCAAGCAGGACCCAGGAGCCTGCTTGGAGTGAATCTTAGCTGCTGGGGATCTCCAGACCTGTGGGGTAGGTCTGACCTTCACTGGGTAATCCTACAACGTAGTGGAGGCCTCACCATCCTGCCTGATGTAGGTTTTCACCCAGCCCCTCTGCTGCTGCAGCCTTTTCATTCTTGGCCTGTCCAGTGCTTGTGCTTGAGGGTGGAAGGGGCACAGCAGGTGTTTCGCAGCTACCTTGACCAAAAATGGTCCCTTCTGCTCCACCCTTTCCCATCTAGCCACGCCCTCTTGAAATGAGCAGAAGCCAGACCTATGCAAAATCTGCCCTGTAGGCATTTTGTGGGAGCAGATGACCAGCAAGGGGAAGGAAGGATGTTTTATTGCCTCAGCTCTCTTCCTGCCAGTGAATTTTGGCAGAAAGGACTGCTCTTTCTGCTGTTGTTCTCTCCAGCAGAAAGGATATAGAGCAGAAACGTTTATTGTGAAGCTGTTTGGAGCTAGTGCAATGTAACATTTGAATGTAAATGTGTAACATTTGGAGCTGAGTGTCAAAGATACACTTTGAACAAATAAATTAGTACATTTGAGTAAATTTCCATTCAAATATCATCTTTCTAATGGAATTTCCATCACTCTTGGTACTTTGAACCTTAACTGCTGGATTCTGGTGTCACTTGAATCAATGACAAGTTTTAACTTTATAGCCAGATATTCATTCAGATCCAGTGGGAACTTTAGTGGGCCAAAACTAAAACACATAAAGCAAATTAGATCAAAAAGGGTTGCATTGGCTTTTAGTAACTTTACCAGTAGATCCAAACTAAAGTTTTGAAAGCATTTCAGAATGAGATAGGACTCAGGTCAGCGGTGTGTGTGTGATTTTAGATAGGTTTGGAGAAAGCTACAAAGAGTAGGGGAAGGTGTAAGAAACTGAACAGCCTGTGGGACAGAAACACCTCTTGTTATTTCCAATTTGGTAGGATAGAAGCCAAGTACATTGACTGTGCCTGTTCCTGCTTTGTAAGCAAGCATTCATATAACACAACTACCATTCTAAATTGCCTTGTCAAAACCCTGCTGGCAGTGTCTACAGAGATCAAATATTTATTTGGACGTGGAGATTGAATTTCTGCAATGGACTTAAACAGACCAGCTTATACTGTCATTTGTCACCTTTAATTTATGTGTTTCAGTGCAGGCTGTACGCCACAAGACGCTCTTTCTGACACACAAAATCCCAGCTCCCCACTTAGCCCAAATGCCTCCAGCCTTGCCTATGGAACAGATGACGTGACTGAGTGTGGACATATGCAGGTTCTGCTGATACCAATGCTGCTGGAGGATTTTTGTCTGTTCAGTATCTCAACAATGGCAGCAGTGCCACAGCAAGCAAGTCTGCTGCCTATATCCTCAAGTGCTGTAGAGAACAGAGAATCATCACCCTATTTCCAGAACTGCAAAGAAACCGAATACCTTGGTGAAAAGTAGAAATTAGATAGCATGGTTTCTTGTGACTTTTTTTTCTGTGGACTTCTTGATGGCTGAGCTCACCTTGCAACATTTCTCTCAAAGAAAACAAGAGTCTGGATTCTTCTCACCTACAAAACTACTTATTTTCATGAAACTTGCAAGAAGTCACTGTCTTTGAAACCTAAACTGCTTTATCAAATTCTGGCTGAGATTGTCTGGGAAGCTAAAAAAGCTACTGGTTGACAAACCTGCCAACAGTCCTGCTCCGTAACCCTCATTTCTGTAGGGAGCTAGGCTAGAACAGTCCCCGTGTCTTGCAACCAAAACACAAGGCACAGACGTCCATGGTTTCTTATTGCCCTTTGCCAGTGTGAGTCTTGCAGTGTTTAGGCAATCTTTAGTTTCATATACTGCTCTATGGTCTGCCAGGATGATGTCCATGTCATCCAGTGCAGGAGGAGGAGCTGCTGGTGCAGGAGCTTTCGGTGGCCTTTCTGTTCTGCATGCTGGTGAGTCTGGGCAGTGCCCCCAGAACTGCAGTCTGAATGGGAAGGAAAGGCAGCTTAGCTGGGAAGCATGGCACCAATAATATGTCTTTACCAAAAAAAAACCAACAAACCAAAAAAAAAAAAACCAACCGATGGGCTGGAAAGACTCAGGTGTAAATCCCTAAAATTAGTCTTGGAAACCTTGCAGTAACAGATTACTGGATAGATATAACGATCATTAACTAGGAAATTAGAATGTCTGGGTTTCCATCAGGGAGGACAGGACAGAACTTTTACCTAGACCTCCTATTTGTCCCCTGCCAGGAGAACAGGTTGCTTTCTGAGTTAATGATCTCTAAGAGAGACACTCTTGACATCTCTTGCTCCTCAATCCTTGCTTTCAATTGCTCTGATATGGCTGCTGGTGAGGTAAAAAGTCTTGACTTTGAGGGTACCTAGAAAAACTCTAAACTCGGAGGCTTGAGAGCACCAAGCAACAATTCACTAATCAGTCACACTGGAGAGAAGGGCTAAGAAAATGTACTTTTGTCAGGAAAATGGGATTTAGTATCATCCTGTATTTATATAATGAAGAGTTCCTGATCCCATCTCTGCACTTGTCACTGGCCAAGGCCAGAAAACTGTGGTGACTGGGCTCACCCCACATACCTGTGCACTTCCTTACCAGCTACCAGGGCAGTGGCTGGGCAATGTGATTTCAAATATGCTAAAAAAGCATCACATTGAACCAAGAATTTAAAAGAATAAAACCAAAAAACTCGTGTGATGGTATGGGATCTCAGTTCATAGATATTGTCTGACATAAATTCTGTAAAGAAAACTTAACTTTTTTTTTTTTTACTATTTTTATAAACTCTAAGATTTATTTTTATATATGAAAGAAAAAGAGTATGGTTTTAGAATTTATGATTTTATTTAATCTTAATTCTTCTTTTGCTTCTTCAGATTAACCAGCTGCTCTATTGAACATCATTTGCAGCTAGCCAAGAGAGATATTTAGTATTCATAACAATACACAGGCATTTAAGTAAAAAATAACTTAGATAAGAGAACTTGTAATCAAGTTTAGGTATTGGAGATATTTGAATAGATTGAGTCCATATTGCAGGTCTGCATGTTGATCCCATGCCAGTTTTACAAATGACGCTGACTTTGTGTTGGGAATGTTCAGCTCAAACCCCTCATATTTCATAAACGGGGATTTGACTTGTCCTGGGATAATCACAGTCATGTGTCACTGTTGCATTCCTTCATCATCAAAGAAGAGAGTTTATCCTCAGTCCTTAGAGAAACTGATACTACATTTGAAGAAGATGAACCAAAAGTTGAAAGGTTTGGGCTGTGATGGAAGACCAAATCCTGGACTCCTCTAAATTTTTCATGTGTTCTCTCAGTTTTTTAAAACACTTGCAAGACCTATTTTTTGAGGATTTTGATTTGTTTGGGGTTTTAAATTATTATTCATTTCATATTGTTAAGCTTTTACTAGCAGGTTTAAGGTTCAGCAGAGAACACTCCATGTAAGGAATGCACTGGGATAAAAACAAAATGATGAAACTAATCACATTTGAGTAACCCTTCCATCTGGCATGTTTCATGTAGAAACATGTCAGACACAGGAATGGCTGAAGAAGTCCAGGAGAAGTTAAAAACTGTTGCTTTGAACTTCGGACAAGGACGCATCTCGCCTCATTTCAGCCCTCTTCTGAAGAGTTCACATGCCTCTAGAGCCCCGAGAAGAAACAGCCATCCCCAAAGGCTGGTTCAGTCCATCCCTTTCAGGCACCTGCTCTATGATGTGTGACTTACTATAGATAGTGATGCTTTATCTTCCTCCTGCTGCATTCAATGTCGCCCAGGGTTGTTAGGTTTATGCTCCAATTCCGAATTTCCTGTCCCATCGAGACTGCTCTGGGCCAGAGATGGTCCCTGTAATCCAGTACTTGGTGTCCTGCTGTGCTAGCAGGAGATGCTATTGTGGAAGAGTGCAGGTCGCAATGGTGCATCCTTGCTTGCCCCCTTCAAAAACAGGCCCCTCTTGCCCGTGGATTTATCTGATACCTTTTGATCCTGCTGACGCCAGCTGCCTCCATTGCCTCCTGGAACAGTAAAGCCCAGAATTTCCCAGTTACTCATGACATGAAAAAAAAAAAAAAGTATATTCTTTTGCCTGTTTTCGGCCACCTTTTTTCATGGGGTGACCCATATGCTAGCCCTGTGAGATCAGGAAAAGAGAAGCCAAGAGGTTTTCTGATCTTGCACTGTACAGTACCTGGCATGTGGTCCTCCCCAATGCTTGTGGCAAGTTGTCAGTCACATTTCAGGATTAGCAGAGGACATTTACAGAAGAACACAGGGTTTTGTAGAGCTGCACTTTGGAATGCAAAGAAGGCACGTGATGAATAATATCACTGCATCACAGTCCTAATGGTTTCTTCTAGGTCCAGGCAGACTAAGATTCAGTTTTAAATAGCTGAATCTGAGCTGAAAAAAACCAAACCCAACAGCAAAACCAACCAACCAATCAAACCAACCCACCTCCCCCACACCCCCCAATAAAAACCCAACCCACAAGTTAACCCACCCCAAACAAACCAACCACAAATGCGACAGTTCAAATCATCATTATTTTTGTCAAGCCATGACTTTATTTTCGATTCAGGTCTTCCAGTCTCAAAATATGATAGCTGCAAGGTGATTCCTCTTGGTAACCCACCAAGGCTAGGAAAAATAATCAGAAACATTCTGTACTATTGCCAGTGCGCTTAGAGAGAGGGAGAAAGGGAAATGGCCTGAAGCACAGATAGATCTTTTTTGCACTTTTTTTTAGCATTTACATGAAGGCATAACCTGGTGTGAGGACCTCGGAAATTACTTATTACCCAGACCTGATTGGAAAGAATATCTGTCAGTAATACAAACCTTTTCGAAGGGAAATCTATTAAGAGGAGGTGGTAGTCCTGGGAAGGAGCTGAGGGCATCTTTCAAGTACAGTACCAAACCTGCTGGGAGATCTGGCAAGAGCAAGTCACCACTCCTGTGAGGACTGAGAGCTTGTGCTTCCAGAAGAAGGGAAGTTGGCTAGCTCAGAGCCAGGATGTGAGCTTGGCATTTCTCCCATGCTCTCAGTTCAGCTATGTGCTGTGCCTGAGTGCTCTGCTGCCTGGTGTCCCTGGAGCAGTTTCACAAGACTACAGGGATGGTCAGCAGATGCTTTTGGCCCAGCTGGATTCATCCCACCTCCTGAACCTCGTGATCAGGATACGGGAGGGAGGAAAGGAAACCTGGGAGAGAATGCGTTTCCCTGCATCTGCAGATACACCCTGCATAACTAGCAGAAGCCATAAGGGTAGGGCATGGCCGAGTGACCCTTTGGTTTGCAAATATGTGCAGTTTTGAAAAATGCTATCTAAAAATGTCATCATTCTGGGAGGTACAAAGGCTTGGAGGGGTAGTGAACCTTTCTAGTAGTGTCTGAAAGATCAAGTAGTGCCTCTTTTTTACCACTCCAAAATCAAACAAAGTAAGCAAACAAAAATAATAATAATAAAAAAGATATTTCTTTAGCTATTCTCTGATTTTTTTCTAACCCACACAAACAGTAAAGAGAAACCTGGCTTATGAGACAAGATGAGCTTGGCCTAGGACAAGGGTTATAGAGAACAGGAAAGCTGTTTGTATCTCCTCAGGTTGAATGGAGCCAAGATAAACCCTGTTGTCACTGAGGACAGCCCACAACAGGTTCTACCTTACAGTTTGCTTCTCACTGACAGAAGATGCTCTTCTGATGGCAGCTGGAAATTGGTGGGATGAGGAGATTCTCCTCTGAAATACTCCCCAAAGCCCCCTATTTTCAAGAAAGAGTCTGCTAAAAAAAACCCAAACCAGCATCCTAAACCCAGCATTTCCTTTGTACTCCTTGACATTTGGAGCTCTGGGGAAAGGGAAACCCTAAACTCCACCAGGGCAGAATTAGATTACCAAGGACCACTCTTATGACTCATGCTCACATCAGCATCATTGTCCACACAGGTACTGTGTAGAAGAGATGCTTGTGTGGAAGGTAGTTTCCTCTTTATTTCCTCACAGGCTACACATGGCTACATGTTTTATTTAGTTTTTAAGACAGCTTTTCACAGATTATTTTGTAGCCCATCACCTCACCATATGAGCTCTCCCGTTCACTTTCCCCATCCCATTCCTGATTAGAGGACACATCCACGTTTCCTGGGAGGAACTGCTCCAAAGAACAACAACCCTGGAGTAGGATGCCAGACTGAAGTATACCATTTCTATGTGCATACAGGGTCATGGTGCATTGTGCATACAAGCTCCGCACCAGATAACAGAACCCTCTTCTACAATGCATGGTCCTTACAGTATTCCAAACAGGGCCCTTTTACCATCCATCCCGCCCTCACTTTATGCACACATACTAGATCCAGCATCCAGCTTTCCAGCCTAACTCCCTGTTTTGAGACACAGGTGGTAAAGAACTGGGGCCAGAGGAGTTTCCCAGTACTCTGAGGAAGGATGTGAAGATGACAGACTTCACAGGGTACATGAGTGGCTTCTAGGCTAAGCCAGAGAGGACTGTATTGTCAAGGTCTACTTCAATACCTGTGGCAAAGAAAGGAAGGAGAAAAGCTTTGGTTGCAATTGCAAGCTGCGGAGGAAGAAGGTGAAACCAGAGTGTTTACTCTCTCCTGCTGCTGAAAAGTTCCCAGTATGCTGCTTAGGACCAGGGAGGGACGCAGATGGTAGTTTCAGAACCTGGCTGAGAATAAGGTTTCAGCAGAAGCTGGGAACACTTCTGTACTACAGAGCACTTGCATAGAAGGGATGGACTTCATCTGGATCAAAAGAGAAATGTGCTTCAGGCTATGAATATGCAGACAGTTGTAAGTGAGCCTTTTAAGTGAGGTGTGGGGGAAAGCCAACCAGTAGTGACATTTTCTAGGACAGTGTAACCAAGGACAAGATACTGGCATTGAAAGAGAAGGTCAGGGAACCAAATCAGTGCTATGACTGTCTTAACATTAGGGCTCAAAGCCTGGTGAACAAAACAGAACGCTGGCACATTTTGCTGGTACACTTTGGCACTTTGGAAACCTTGAGCTTGTTAAAAATAAGCTCAAAGAAACAGCTGGGAGGATTAGCCCTTGCTTAAACACAGCAAAGTCAGGGAGCTGGATCAGGTTTCAGAAAGCAAGTATGTTGCTCTATTTTGTGCCTTTTTAGAGGGGTGTCTGAACACGCGTGTCCTTCTTTCAGCTTTAGTACAGACCAAGTATTGTACCTGAAACACTAAGGGCAGGACTTTCCGCAGTGGGTTGTCACAAAGGATCCTGGCAGAAAGCAGTCTCTTTCCTCAAAATCTCCTCCTCAGTAGGAGTCTTTTCCTCCTTAGCTTAGTAGACTGTAAGGAGGCACTGGTGATCAGGCTGCCTACTTCTCACTACCTTTCATATTTCAGGAAGCATATGGTGACTGATTCATTTCCTGATGTATACTCAAAAATCACACCAGTTTGGATACAGGACCTCTGATTACCAATATGAAGCTACAGACAATTCACACCTTCGTGCTTTTCTGCAGCAATCTCAACAAACTTGGGAGATGCTGATGTGGAGGCAGACAAGAGGTGGAATCTGGTGGTTTGCTTATTGCCTCCTCTGCAGAACTAAATGGTGAATGTAGGTGGCCTCAGTTTCAGATCAGTGTTTGCTCTCTGGGGCTACCCTGTGACCTAGCACAGACTTTTGTAATACTGATCTGGCCATGACTTTAAAATCCCTTGTTCTAGGCCTCTTCAAGACCGGAGGGTGAGGCTTTCCCATTTTTAAGGGTATTTCATACTTCTGATTCTAGAGAACTTGATGTGAGGAATATGAATTCAGCCTTCAAGACCACAGCAACCTTGTATTTATATTTCTTGGAAAATAAAAGGCATCATTAGGCCAACAGAAATTTTTCTCTTGAAAGGCCCATGGTATGAAATTTAGGGTTTTTTTTCTGAATATGGAAGGGATGGGATAGCTGTAATACATGCCAGCAATAAGGAAAGAGATTGCTTCATGCAGGTAAGTTTTAAAAACCTCTTAGAAGCTCTTCATCACCTCGAAACTGCCAGAGGAGTTTAATGGAAAAGGAACAAGAGATATGTGTATTCAGGGTCCCAAAAAGAAGCACTTTACATAACACACCCTACATTTGCTTGCAAAGAATCATAGAATAGTTAGGGTTGGAAAGGACCTTAAGATCATCAAGTTCCAACCCCCCTGCCATGGGCAGGGACAC
>JAVHNF010065244.1:0-12096 GCA_034783455.1 Micropsitta finschii
AAAGCCATATAAGACACACCAAATACTGGCCAGCCTTCTACCTATATGCATAAGTGCAGCCTCAGGAGTCCTGGTGTGCTTCTGCTGCTTAACAGCAAAAGTCTGCTTCTCACAAGCACCACTCTATTTGCTGTCCCCAAAACAGAGCTTCAGAAGCTATGATGCCAAACAAACTTGGGCTGAGATCAAAGCACAGATCTACACAACTTGTATGATAGGCATGATAAATGGGAGAACAATTGAATCTGATATTTAGGTAGATAGAACATTTGATGTCTAAATTAGCAGTTTCATCTGTCCTGAAAGAAAAACTGTTTTTAGGAAACTAGAACAAGAGAAAAAAGTGAATTTTGCTCAATATAACTGGAAAAATCCCCTGCCACATGTACCTCGTTCTTTGTTTTCAATACCTTTATTTTATGTGACAAGATGTGAGAGTGCATTTCTCTCATGCAGTGGTCAAAAGAGCTCTGCCAAGCAGAGCCAGTAAGAAAGTTTAAGTGAAAACATAAAACTGAGGCAAGGTGAAGCAAAAGACATTTTTAACTAAGGGGTGCACAAAGATGTCTGTCCTAGTGATTTAATTTCAGCAAACCAGAAATCAAGGAGCCAGACTTCTGATTAACTTTACACATGCAAAACAGGAAACCCTCTACTTTATCTCAGCACACATTCAGCATGCATTTGGATCTGATGAAACTGCAGACCAAATCAATATGGTGAAACAAAACAAAACAAAAGTATTCCTCACAACTTGGAGAAAGGAAAAGGTGCTGTTCATTTGCTTTACCAATGCATAGAAATGATCCAGCTAAATCATCCAGCTAAATGATCCAATGAAATAAATGATCCAGCTGAGATCATCTGTTCAGCATTGACAGTTACACTGGTGAATTTGGTGTTGCAAATGCTAATGTTCATTTGATTGGGAATGCTGGATTTTTATACCTCTGGAACTATTTGCTATGGCTTTCTCCACACTTACTGAGAATTGCAGGAGTAGGCAAATCCTAAGAGATTTGTTCAAGATTATATGTGCAGTGGTGCTGCTGCTTGAGCTGCATTGAGAGCCTCAGATGCAAGGTGATGGATATCCTGATCAGCAAGGGAGAAACACAGGTAGGTCAACAGACACAAGTAGCTTCATGAAACTGCTGCTGTTTTCTGCCTAAACTCTTTCTTCTGTTTTCTTTCCCTAAGCAAAGGGCTCAGTGGTTCCCAAAGTGAGCAACCCCACTTGCCAGGCTCTAACTTGGCAGAGCTCAGGCTCCATCCCCTTTCCTTAATTCTCCCAGTGGAAGCCTCTGGTGAGTCACAAAAAGGAGTTCCCCCACTAAGAAGCCCTCTGCTTTGCTTCTAGGACCGGGAGACAGGAGGAGCCAGGCATGGAAGTCCTACATGCACCTCCTCTTGCAAGGAGTGAAAGCTCCATGAGCACATTGTCTTAGAAAAAGGAAATTATGCTCATTTTCCCTTTCTACCCCCATCACATGAGGGGCTTTGCCATTGTGTTTTTTAACCCAAAGAGGAAGGGTGAAGCAGGGGGTGGGGAAATTGTCCATGTACTATAACAGATGGCTTAAGTTCGGTGATTACAAAATCCTGAAGTTAAAATAGTTTAATTACAAAGTCAATACTGCCTCCAACCTCTGCTAAGCCTTCAGTGTAAAAACAACAGACGGTATAGTGCAAATGCTAGGACAATATTTAACCAGAACTTTGCATTAGCTACTGCAGTACAGCTCTCCATCAGGCCTTCAGCAAACGGAAGATCAACTGATTTTCCCAGATTCTATTTGTTAACCATCTCTGTTTCAGTATCAATGGCTGTGAGAGAGCCACAAACAACCTTAAGGAAACAAACTGCAGGACTATACTGCAAGTTGAGGCTCAGCAAGGTTGTATGTAAAGTCCAATATTACAAGCGTACAACTGAGACAGTTATTAGCATTTTACCAGGAATGAATATAGAGGTAAAAAAGATGACCAGGTAAAGTTTTTATATATAAAATGAAAATAAAACTTAGTGGAATAAGCAATGTCCTATTTTATACTGGATTTTACAGAAAAAATAAAATGACAAGGGAACACACAAGGAAAGGACAATTTGAGGATGATTTCAAATGGCACAAATTTTATCTTTCACATGCAAGGAGAACAGCATCTCTACAGCATGTTGTAGGAAAGCCTTGCTAAGCTGTGTTCTTGCAGCTGAGAGATTTTTTTTCTTGGTCTTTGCTGAGTGTGTATGCATTCCACGTATTCTTTAACAGTGACAAACCCTCACTCTGTTGGCTTGCATCTCTTATAAACATCAGCTCAAAGATGGAGCCTGAAGAGTCAGATGAAGCCCAGCTCTTCCTTATTTGCAGTATACTAAAACCCAGTCCCATCTGCTTCAGTCATGATAGAGCATAAGATACTCACCATCCATGCTACATACAAAGTGCTGTGAGGCATCGCTCTGTTACCAAGCTCTGTGGGTAAAAATAGTGTTTGGCAACCTGGTGACAAGAGATATGAACTCATGAAAGTAAAAGCAAAACTAGAAAAACTGAAGATCATCTTCAACAGCTTTTCTCACCACCCATCCTCACTGACCCCTAGAATAAAATCAGAAGTTAAAGAAAGAGGGAAAACAGGCTCTAACAATGACACTACAACATGAAGGAGTTCTCACAATTGTGTTATCCCTTTATAATTCATTTTACAGAGTTTGAGAGATGAAGAGTAACTTTGGGTGTCTGAGATCATATTTGCTAAGTCAAATAACAGTTTCTAGTAGCCAGTCTCTTTCCCTGGGTTTCTTTATAATTAACAACAATCAGGACAGAGAGCTGCATTAGCTAAGATGGGGGAGAAGGGACACCTTATTGAATCTAAAGGAAAACCCTCTTTAATCATTAAGAGGAAAGTGGAAACATTCCTAAGTCCTGATCATGCAGATTGCTGCATATTCCAGTCCTGCTTTCATTAAATTAAATTTACATATACGAGTAGATGCACTGACTTTCAACTAAGATTAAGTGCAGGTTGAAGTGCTTCATTTCATTAGCGTGGAAATGATCTTCTGTAATAACGGAAAACCCTAAAAAGCTAATGTTCTGTTGGAAATCATACCATGACTATGGCATAGCACTGACAACACATAAGCAATTTAAATTATTTCTTTGCATAAGATATTTGTATTTGTTCCTGGAATATGGTAATAAACGGTTTTGTTACTATCTGTAACAGCAAACAGCCCTTTAGAGCATCTTGTAGAGTCCTTCTGAATTTCTAGTAATTTCTTTTGTTCTCATACTTCTGTTCTTTACCCTGAGCATGTACTTGTAACTGGGAAATAAATCCAAAGAAATAAGACACGGGCACAACATTTCAAAAAAACTTAGGCCAGAGCAGAACCTACAGGTTTGTGTCTTCATGGGAGCTCTGCACACTGAAGACATCTGATTTTTTATCTGAATTTGTCAAACAAGGCTTTGGATGCATACTGCTAGAACAAGGACTATCAGTGCTGTCATCACTGTTATCGGTGCTCTCAAAGCACCTGGTGACAGTGTGGGGCACTATGGCCCTGCTGTGCTGGCAGCTCCTCAGGTTCAGGAAGGAGGATGATGAAGGCAAGTTGTCACCACCCAAAGCTCACCCTTCAGAAGTTTGGAGGGGAAATGGCTGTGTAGGGTTGTTGAAGGCCTCACCAAAAAGCAGGGGATCTGAATTCAGCCTGAAATACACCTGTGTGTCAGAAAATAAAATACATTTTTAATAGAGAAAGATATGTTTTTAAAAGTCAAGCAGTGAAAAGCCTGTTGTGGTAGACTTGACCGTTCTCTGTCCTAACAAACATTTATCCAGGGCTGTCTCATGACTGGTTGACTTTTGTAATCCATTAGAAAGTGATGCTATTGCATGACATGATCAAACACCAAATGCAGCAGAAAGGCCATAACTATATCTAAAAAGCCTTTGTTTCGTCAAAGCCTTTCACTAACGCTGGCAACAAATTTATTGAGGTTTATAATGAGCTGGTCTCTTGTCAAATAAGCTTTGTTATAAGCAGTGCTAAACTTTATATCTGCTTTTAAATTAAACGCTTTGGGTTTATTAAGGTTTCCTTTCCTCTCCAAATTTCTTTGTTGAGGAGAGGTGCCAGAGGAAATGTACTAGCAACAGTAGGATGTGAAATATAGTTTAGAATACATTAAATGTATGTTGATGAGGCCATTAGCAGAGTTTATAGATACCACCACCTGTCTCTTATTCCACTTGCCATTACTTTAATAGCAGAAAACATACTCTAAGAGAGGTGGTATGCTACCATTAAAACTTTACTCCTGTATTAGAAGGAACATAGTAGCAAATTCATGCCTTATTGCTAAAAAGATTTTCCAATAATGGTCCATTGAGATAAAGAAACCTGAATAAATAAGGTGGGAGGGGGAATGGGAGCTGCAGAATAAACATCAATTTGGTTTTGGATGCTAGAGAGACACTGAGTATCTGCGAAGGAAAAACTTTGCCATTAGAAGTGTGTGGGGGGGCAGTTAACATTTTACTTGTTTCTTTCAAGCTAGCAAGTGCATCCCTTAAATCAATATTGCAAAAGGCATTCTCAGGTCTACCAAATGTAGGCATGGGGAGTTTGCCTGACAGATAAAATAAAATAGAATAAAATATAAAATATTATTTAATTAGATAAAATTCATTTTAATAAAACAATGCAAAGCAAACTAAAATAGTAAAATAAAGTAAAATAGATTAATTAAAGGTAAATAAGCGCCGGCACCACAGGCAGCCGGGACAGACGATACCGTCGCAGCCCTGCGGCGCCCCTTAGTGGGCGCGGTGCCGCACCGGCGGCCCCAGGAGAGCACGGAGCGGAGCGCGGGGCAGTGCAGTCGGCGCCGCGGAGAAGCCGCCGCAGGGGCGGAAAGGGGAAGCTCACAGCCGGCAGCAGCTTTTCTAGATCTTACTGCCCCCGGTGCTTGCCATCTTCCTGACTGGGCCTCCTGACGGGGGGAACCCGAAAAGCGCCTTTGGCGTCATGGGGAAAAGGGGCGCAACGAAGAGGCTTCTCCAGGCCAAGGGAAGGAAGACCACAAGCGGCGGGGAGGTGGCTGGTGCAGCATCGTGCGACTGAAGGGAAAAAGACAAAGATAAAAGTGGCAGTGCTGAGGTGGGGAGCAGGGAGGGGGATCAGGCAAAGATCTGCAGGCTTCAAAGTTGTACCTCGGCGGTGGGCAAATAGCGAGTGCATCAAAAAAGGTGGAGTTGAACAAGTCGAAAACCCCATTTCTAAAAATCTGTGTCGAGTTTGTCGAAAACTTAAATTGAGAAAATGTGCCTTATCTTTCCAGAAAGAGCAAAGCCTCTGGCCAGCCTCTCCTGCATCTGCAGGGGCAAAACGAGGGAGTCCTGATCTCAGCAGCCCAGGTCCTCCAAGAGCTCATCCGCTGGGCAGCGGCCCGCCGAGTCCCGCTGCACAGATACCCGTGCCCGGCAACACCGGCAGATGGGAAGGGATGCAGCGCCCTGCAGAACAGGTACCGGTACAGCCAGGGGTCAATCTATTCTCTGTCCTTTCTGGAAAGGAAGAACGTCTTTGGCAGCCTTGCTCCCGGTCGGCTTTCAGCAGGAGAAGCCTCAGGTTTGATCAGGAGATGGCAGCACCGTCCTGGAAAGCTCGAAAACCTCCCATACTAACACCCCCTGTTCGAAATGGCGGGAGGCGCAAAGAAGCAAAGCGCCCTTGTGCCCACTGGAAGTAAAATTTAAAAGGGGAGAACACGTACGTGTCGAGGAAGTACTTTAACTGAATTGCAAAGAACTCATTTAAAGATCAAAACTGAAATTGCTGCTGTGCATCACAGGAGTCCTTAAGCGTGGTGCTGGCAGCACGCCCTTCTCCAAAACATGCAACAAGAAAAAATATCCCACAAGAGAAGAAGGTCCACAGATACCACTGGAGACTTCATTGCTTCAGTGCTGCTTTTATTGGTATGGAGGTATGCACATAACGCTGACAGAACTATAAAACTTTACAACACAAAGATAAAACTGAAATTTCTCTCCCCTGATTTCCAGTATTTGCTTTGAATGGGTGCAAAAAAAGATTATTTAAAAATCTGTCAATGTGGTAAGTAGGGCTGTATGTCAGACCAGCAAGGAATCTATTGCTAGATGCACACAGCTGATGCAGTTTTGCTGTAATCTTTGCTTATTTCATGCCAAAAGAAAACAAAACCAAAACCAATAAAACCCCCACAAAACCAAAAACCAAACAAAAAAACCCAAACACACACACACACAAACCCCAACAAAACAAAACAAACAAAGCCAAAACCCACAACAATAAAAATCCCCAAACCACCACAAATCTGTAGAAAGCACTAAGTACCTGCTTGTTGTAATTCTAAATCAGCCTGGGCATAACTAAAGTCACTGCAGATGGGCTTTTTCTGACTTACTCCTTGATGAGCTTTCAGTTGGCAGCTGCAGGCAGAGGTATCCTTTTCAAGCCATGTATTTTGCTCCTCTCCTGCCCCATATTCTAGTTTTGCTGAGCCTGTGACTGAGGAATTCCCACAGACCTGCAGGTGTTGCCAGGAAAACCCCTTGCAGTTCATTAGGTGGTGCTGAAAGACTTTGCTGAAAGTGCTATCGTGTTGACCCTTTCAGCATTTACTAGAGCTCGTCCACCTGAGTTCTTGATGAGGGGAGATGCTATTGAAAAAGCTGTTTGGAGTTTGTTTGGCATCAACTCTGGCACTCCAGCCAGAGTCAGAACCTTTTGGTATTCACTGAATACACAAATAAGTGCATGTAACCCCCTTTTTTTTGCTCTCAAACATGTTCATAGATCCATCTTATTTTCTGACATTTTTTTTTAGTATTGGAAACATTCAAAGAGCATAGCAAATGGAAATTTAAGGTTTAACCAGATTGTATCAATTGTTGGTATTGGAACATCAATGGAGCGCAAAAAAGTTTCACTTGGCAGGACAGTTGCACAAAAGCATTTGATGTTGAATCACAAGCTATTTTCAAGGTTCATACACACAAAAGGGTTCAAATATAAGCAAATTAAAGCCCCAGTATTAATGAAATATGCTCTTGTTTCCTTTCTACTTGCCAACTACTTAACCTGGTCAGGAGATAAATTCACGTGGGATTAATTCTAGGGAGCCAACTTCATATTCCTCCTGGGTTTCCTTGAAATGAAGTATCCTTCACTTCCTATCCTGCACGGTTTTGTAATGCAGCTGCACATTGTTGAAAAATTGCCACAATTCATGGCAGGGTGGCTGCACTTCAGCAATGAGCAAAGTTATTTGGAATACATACATCTATATTTGCATGCTTGTGAAGCTTACATGTCTGACTTGTTAAGCTCTAGGAAGCTCCTTGATGGACAATGCCATGATACACAGTGGATGGCAATTAAGCCGTTAATGAACCTGAGTAAAGAGAGGCTGATCCTCAACACTATGAACTCCAAAGGAGTATTTTTGTAATTCAGAAGAGTAAATGTTCCTGTGGAGCAGAAAAAAAACAGTACAGGATGAAGAAGAGGTGAAAAATCCTGTCCACAGCCAATGACCCCCTAGGTGGGGTAAAATCAGGTGACCTCAAGTGTCTTCTTTTCTTGCATGGTGCACAAGCAAGGGATGTGATTGTGGGGAGCTGGCTGGAGGCATCTCCTACTGCCACTCCTGCTCTGTGCCTGAGGGTCTGCCAGGGTCAGGACAGGCACTGGAGGGCACAGCAGGGAGTGCTCTGAACTGTCCTTACAATCATTCTTCCAAGGTTTTGGGCTTGCTTGCCTCCTCCTTTCTTCTTCTGTGGGATAGAGATGGAGCATTTGGCCTGGCAGCATAAACACCTGTTTTGGAGCAGCATGAGACAAGGGAAAGAGAAGCAGAGATATTGGGTAAAATCTCAGTGCTCCAGGCTTTCCTGGGAACTGAAGCACATGACTACACAGGTACAATAGGGGTAAGATACTTGGTGGCTGCAAATGGCTCAATAGAGCCCCAGTGACATTTACTCCGGCATAAAGGTGTGATGACTGGGAGAGGGAAGAGCTGGGGATCATTCAGATCCACAGTGGATTAACTAAACTTCTGCAAACTAAACTCACAACCTATGTCAGCTGTAACTCAGGAACAGGAACAACAGATTTGCTCAGGACCCAGCTAGTTAGGAAATGGAAAAGAAAAATTGTTGTCCTTGCAACACATAGTGGCTGGCACAGTAACTAACTCTATTGGTCTGTCCTTGTTTGGTCTTTAAAGAAAGTTTTCACTGCCTCCCAGATGTGCCTATTCTGTAAGTACTTTTGGTGCCCTTATGCTTACACAGCTCCTGAGAAAACCATGGAGCAGAAGCCCACGCTTTTTCCATCTTTTTATTTAAACCCAAACAGTATGTCCATGAGCTTTTTTAAGTTGACATGATGAAGGCCTCCTCCAAAAGGCCAGAGGGAGGTGGGCACAAAAGGTCTGACAACACTCCTGACTGTACACCTCCCCATGGCCCTGGGTTGGTCCCTGGGCTAGTGGAGTGGCTGCATAGCCCTGCTAGCCATCGACACGGAAGCTGGGAATGGAAAACAATTTTGATATTGGCAGCCTGGAGTCCTGCCCTTCGCAAACACATTTGATGTTCATACATGGTCTCTTGGCTGCTGCTGCTGGGGACCATCTGTTGGGATGGCTTCGTGCCTGATCAAATGGTGGTATGCCAGTTTCACTGGGACATGAAATAGATGCCAAACAAAATGCGTCTGGTTTTACTTCTATTACTCTGAATTCAAAGCACATGCTAACACTAATCCCTCTTTTAGCAGTTGTGTTGTGGTGCCAGTTAAACCTTCGTTTTTCCCACTATCAGCCAGATTTCTACCACGTACTTAGGCACTTAGCAAAATCCAGCAGAAATCAGCACATTTGACTTCACGCAAACAGGGCACTATTTACAGGGGCTTGGTGAGAGGTTTTAGATCTAATGACAGAGCCGAGCCTGTGAGAGTTTCCTATACACGTAATACAGGATCCTTGAAGGAGCTGGATGAGGACGTTTCTTTAAAAATTGCTCTTGAAACCACATCCAGCTATCATAAAATGTTCTGATTGATGAAAATGCAACTTATCAATTTTAAAATGCTAGCATAAACTAGGTGTAATTTTTTTTTAAAAAAAGATGCTACCAAATGTGCAAAAGCTTTTAGCATTATGCGAGTACTAATCTGAGATGCTAAGAGTTCACCACAGCTCCAATCCTGTTCTATAGTAAAATCTTCCATACTGTAGCTGGCTTTGCTGTCTGGGTTTATATGACTAACTCCCTCTGAATGTTCCACATTCAGAGAAGTGTGTTCCTGATCTCAGCCAAGATGAATATTATTGTCAAAACTACCATCATTACAGCTACTGTGGGTTTTCAGATTCTTATAGTGTTTTGTGGGGAAAATCCATCTGCTACAGATGTTCCCTTGGGTGACAGATTTCCCCCTTTAGTCCCATAGTGGATCAGGAAAGCCTAAGGGAACATGTGATGCTTGCTTTTTGTCCTCCTTCTGCTGTGCAATGCTAAGAGGCTGGACATCTTGGACACCTCCTCCCACATCATCCTCCTCCTCCCTTTGCCCCCAGGAGGGAGTTGAAAAGGCCTTGGCATTAGCCTCCCCTGGCAGGATCCCTGCTGCTTGCAGTGTAGGCAGGACCTAGATGTGCCAGCTGAGGTTCACGGTTTTGGGAAGGGCTGAGACTTGACTGCTTCATCACGTGCTTAAGTACTCAGCTCCTGGATTCATAATGATTTAAACCGCTTCATTTTGTCAATGATACAACAGATTCCTATGTTATTATAATTTTAATAAACATAATTAACTTTTTTAACAAGCTTGCTTACATTCCCATCTTGTATATTCCTAAAAAAAAATTTAGTATAGAAATATAATAAAAAAAAAACCACAAAACATTCACAGTTAAGGAAAATTGGGGAATGTGGAGGTTGGTTTCTGCTTGGTTTAGCACTGAACTACCAAAAAAAAGAAAACTAAATAAAAATGTGTCTCTCCCAAGTAAACATGGCAGGGCCAGGAGCATAGCCCAACTGGTGGCATCTGGACTGGCCATAAAATTAAAAATAAACTTAAGAGTAAATGTGCAGCTAAATGCAGACTGTGGGGATAGGATGTGAACTTCAGCTATTTCCTGCAGCTAGTGTGGTTCCAAAGTTTAACAGCTTTAGCCTTTGGAGACCCGGAGGCGTGCATACTTGTTTTCAGTTTCTGCTCCTTTCATCTCCCCACTCGGAGCCCTACACACCTCCCAGCTGCCCTGCTCGCTCCATGTCTCCCTGCAGAAGGACACTCCTCTCACCCTCTGATGAATGTCCCACATGGCTTCAGCACAGAGCATCACCACACAGCAACAGCAGTGCCTCCCTTACAGTCCTTGTGTTGTCTCACCTGCTGTGGCAGGATGAAGGCCCCCATTTCCATTTTGCCCTCAAGGCTCACCAGTCTGCAAAAGATTGACTGCTATCTGCTGAGTACCATCCAGGAAGATGAGCAACTGACAGCTACTTTCTGGGCATGCTGGCTCATGCCTGACAATTAAACTTTTTATGGCAACTTTCAGACCCAAACTTCCCTTTTTTTTCATGATTTTGTTGTTATTAAAACAACCACAGAGGTAACACGAAAGGGTTAATGGAATAGCTAATACATCCTTATCTCAGAGGCTGTATGACAGCAAAGAGGTATTTTCAGGCATAAATTTATTATTAGGGGATGTACTACAAAGCTTAAAAATATCTCACTAAAGCTCACTTGAGCCTTGTGTTCTTTTTCTTGTGACCCTTGTGCCTGCATAGACTTAAGGCCAAATTCAATTGAGGAATGTATTTCTCAAGTGTGTCTTGACATCTCTCTCATAGAATCATAGACTGATAGGATGATGGTTAGGGTTGGAAAGGACCTTGAGATCATCAAGTTCCAACACCCCTGCCATGGGCAGGGATGCTTCAACGTAGACCATGTCACCCACAGCTCTGTCCAGCCTGGCCTTGAACACTGCCAGGAATGGAGCATTTATGATAAAACTGGTTTCATGCTCATTTCTCCTAACACTGTACGATAGGTTTTTTGTTAAAATAAAAATGCACTTAAGAACAAACTCTACTGTAAATCTTTGAATGCCTTAAATTATTTTCCATAATTCAAATTACATTGTCCCAATAGTGCCAATCTCCTAACACGAATCTCCAAGATACGTACATCCCCCACTTCTCCCTGGTTGTCAGTGATACTCGGCAAGGTACTTTCTATTAAAACCTTTTCTCGACTTGTCACCTGCTGCAATCCTCAACATTTCACAGTAACAGACAAAAAAAAAAGCACCACCACCAACAAAAACAAACAAAAAAAAACCCCATAAAAAAACAAAAAAAAACCCCCAAAACCAAACCAAACCAAACAAACAAACAAAAACCCCAAACCAAAATCCAAACAAAACCCAAACCCGGAATAGGTAAATAGCAGAAGAAAACTGGGGCATATTTTCATGAATTTTCAATAAATTTGTTTGCACTTTTGAAATTTAAAGGGGGAAGGTGAACAAAGATGTGTACACGTAAGCCTTAGTCAGTCTAGTTCTTGATTTTGCCTAGAAGAAAATATGTTGAATAGAGTCAGAGAATGGAAGAACAATGTAATCTGCAAACATGACAGTGAAGGCTTTCTTACAGGAGACAGAGAGAAAAAAAAGAAAAATGAAAAGGTCTCTTCCAACCCGAACTCTTCTATGAGTCTATGACTCCACGTATCTGTACCTGTACCTGTGCATTATTACAAATAAGGCAAATAACATATTGTCACAGAAGATACCAGAAAATCACCAAGATGAATAGGTATTTGTAAGCGTTTCTGAAAATTTTACTTAAATGAAGGGTTTTCCATTTCCCCCAAAATCATTTTCTCTTCATGCTGTAAGTCAGAGAAGACAGAACTCAGAGGCTCACAGAAGGAACTTTGAAGAGGAAACACTAGATTTAAGTCTTCTTTTTCTTTGTCAATAAAGACTTGCT
>JAVHNF010065257.1:0-15743 GCA_034783455.1 Micropsitta finschii
GCTATCTCTTTGTGGTGGTGGGGTGGTGGCAATAAGTTAATGTTACTCAGTAGCCAGCAAGCAGTAAGGATAAAGACCCATATTGTGTCTTTCTGATCCCAAGGCTATCCCGCTCTCCCTTGCCATTCTTTGGTTTACTCAGTAGAGCTACCTTGATCCACATAAGCTAACAATCTGTTTGAGAAGAAACAATTAGGCTTATAGAAGTTGTTGACATCTTATTTTCATTTTTTTCAATGGTGTAATGGGTACTCCAGTCCAGCTTGTTCTTTTGTGTTTTCCATCCCAGGCATTCCTCCCAAATGCAAAGACCCTGTGAGGATGGGACAGAACAGTGGCTCTCCAAAACATTTTGAACCAAGAGGCTGCTAATGACACATAGCATTTCTCAGAGACCATGATGTGGCTGCTGAGCAGGCTATTAATTGAAAACACTGCTCAGACTAGGCAGGCTCCCTGGGACAGCTGTGGGCTGCTTCCTGTGCCCTCTGAGCCCACAGTGCTGGCAATGGCCGGGATGAGCTGTAGAGCCCGGGAGGATGAACTGCGGTTTCAGGAGGCTGTAAGACCAGCTCGGGTGTCTTTTCCAGGAAGTCAAGTGCACGCTCCCTGCTTCTTCTTTCTCTGTGGTCTTTTGGAGTTCAGCTTAAATCAGATCCTGAAAACAGCATCCTGCTGCAGAAGGGCAAATGGTCCTAGAAACAGGCTCCCATCATAAAAATCCTACAGTAGCCAGATGCCCCTGACCCTCACAAAGACTGATCAAGTGGCTAGTTGTATCACCTTTCAGTTTGCTTTGGCAAGCGGAGAAGCACAGGATGATAAAAAGTTTTCAGGTGGAGTTGTAGTTTTTAAATGTTGCAGATAGGAAAGTGTCTTTCTACACAATGCCGTGCCAGCAGACAGAAAGGAGGACTATAGATAGTCATTCCTGAATGCAGCATGCTGCAGATGTGTACTTTTTGAGAGGCTGGATTATATGGAAAGGGAATCTATTAAATGTATCTCCTGGAGGTATGGGAGGCTCTGCGACACGTGTCCTGGGGCAGGGTTAATCTTTGACGAGAGAACTGCTTTGGAGATCAGAGAAACATGACAGGGAGATGCCCGGCTGTGCTGCCAGTCTTCGCAGTACTTCGCTACGTCTCCCTGCAGGTCTGTGTGCAGCTGAAGCCGGGTACTCGTCCATAGACCTGCCCGGTAAGTCACGGTGCTTCTTTAAACCACTGTCTGGGGTAACTCCTGGCTTCCCGGGGTGCTGTGACAGGTGTACCCTGAGGCGGGACCCGGCTCGGTCCCTTTAAGACCGCTCGCTCTGCGGGCGGGTGGAAGGACGGGCGGCAGCGGCCGGCTTCGGGCGCGCCACCAGAGGGTGCTGCGCAGTGCGCGGCACCGTGAGGGGGCCAGGCCGCCACCGCCGCCCTCGCCGGGCTCCCCTCACCTCCCGCCGCAGCCCGCTGCGGTGGTGCCCAGCTTGGCCTGCGGATAGCCGTGTCTGTTGGGTACGGGTCGGCTGCCACTGAAGAAAGTGCTTGTGGCCGTGTTTGTCTGAGAGGGGAAAACGCCGAAGCGGTGGGTGAGGCGGTGGTAGCATCTCGGGGAAGTAACATCTCGGGGAAGCATGTCGGAAGTAACGCCTGAGGGAACTGATCTGGCAGTTAAGAAGGATCAATTTAGTAACTTTGCACTTCTCTGCAGAGTCACCAGGCGTCATTTAACAGAAGAGTTTTAAGACAAAACCAAAGAGAGCATCACCCCGGGAGTCACATCCTTTTGCCCGTCTCCTGCCCTCCACAGCTTTGACCACTCCTTCTCACCCCACCGGCTGCACGCTGTGTGTAGTGCCTGGTGTCCCACAGATATGGGGTTGTTGTGCAGAACATTGCTTATAACAGCATCGCAAAGAGAGTCCCTGGGAGTAGGGTCCTAGGTGGAAACGAAACCTCCTTGAAATAAATAAATCTCAGGGGTTTGTTTCCTATTAGGATAGCAGATAGTTTGTTCATTTTGCCACAGTTTGCAGCGTCCAACCAGATACGGGTGGAAACTTCTTGTCTTCCTTCCTCTTTTATATTTCCAGTCTGGGAAACAGCAAAAAATGTTAGTGAAAATAGTAACATCTGTGTGTGAGAGAGAGAGAAAATGATGAAGCAGGCTGGCCAGGCAGCCAGCCTCAGGAGATGGTAACACAGAAGAGCTATTCATTCTGAAAGCCAGTTGCTCCTCGCCCTGCTAGATTATAAATTGGACACCTTATTAAGAGCTGATCCTCCAGCAGCCCCACCCTGGGCTGTGCTCATGCTCTAAACCAGTGGAACGTAATCCCGTTTCACTATTGATGCCTGTTACTAGATGAGCACATGTGCAAGCAGGACAGAGGATACTAAGCAGAAAGATGCAGCACCCTGGCTGTTTTCTGGATTGTCAGTTTAAGAAAAGGGGATGGGGTTTTGGGAGCAAACAGGGAGGAGGTTGATTTGCACCATAATTTGGACACTTTTATGATGATGCTAGCTGCCTTGCCAAATAATTAAACCAGCTTTTTTTTTGCTTGTTTTCTCAGTTGTAACTTAAAAGTGCTGACTCACTGGCAAGGTGTGCCAACCCAAATGTTGCTGCTGGAATCAGCCACTGGAAGAGCGTGATATGACCCCACCACAATATAGGCTTGGAGTAGGCCTCCTCAGTGATTCCAAGCTCCTCTTCTGGTGGTTTGCTTGGTCACTTGTTTCTTGTCAGATTAGCCCAGAGGTCTGTACCAATTTAAGCAGATGTCAAGTTGAACGGTTCTCAAAGTGAAAACTTCATGGAAACATAAGTTTAAAAAATTCAGCAAAGTTTTGCATCCTTGGCAAGACTTTCAAACTTTTCAACCTTCACACACGTTTTAACCCTTTGAAAAGCTGTCCAACAGGCATTTGAAATGCACAGTTGCCCAGTTATTGACAATTGTCAGAAATAAATATGTGACATATTCTTCAGGTCTTATTTTTGTGCTGAGGAAAACAGGGTGGAATATTATAAACATGTTTCAGTGTCTCTGAATTGTGTACTTGCTCATACACACATGTTCTTCCTTCCAGGCAAAACCAGCCGGGGGGTTAATGCAATGCTACATGCATTGTGAGGATTCTGCATCGCCAGAGCATTTATTCTGAACACTGTATAGATACACAGCTGGTTGGCTCCCCTGTTGAGGTACTTCTGGTTTACTTTCCTTGGCAGGCAATTTAAACATAAATACACTGCAACTGTGCAGTGGTCAGGAAATTCAAAAGTAACATGGAAATGCAACCTCAAAACATACTCCCCTTCATGAGTAGCAGTGAATTATGGGCATAGATTCAGGTGTATTTCAATGGTATCTTCTAGACTTTTTGACCTATTTTGCATCTGATATAACTGAAAAGTAGCTTTTCTGTTTGTTTTAGACGGAAATAAATTTCTGATCTGATTATCATTAGTGACTCCTTTGTTATTTGAAAATGTTTGTGTGATTCTGTCCAGATTCTGAGTCCCTGACTGTCAAATAGTGTGTTGGAAAGCAAAAACTGCTCAGATGTTCCTGGATACCTTTATGTATCTGCCTCAAATTACTTTATGAGCTCATGAAAATGAACATGAGGCATCTTCAACATTCCTCTCCCTCTTCCTTTCATATTTTATACAGAGGGCACTTTTGCCAAAAAATATCTGATAGTAAAACAATGCCTCTGAATTCATGCTCTGTGTGTATGTCTGTCTGTATATGATTACGTTGCCCTACCTCCCGCCTCCCCAAAAGTGTGAGCCTGTTGGCAATTAATTTGGCAAAAGAATACAGATCTGAAAGTGAAGTTCTTTTAAGGCTGAAAGAGAGAGGCTGATCTGTACATGAGAGAGCCTGTTTGCATTTCCAGATCAGCTCATGTTGTATCAGGCACTAGAGAACCCCCACTGGAGTGTGCCCTTGGAAATCAGACTTCATCTTATCTGTCAGTCATGGACATCTTGTTCATATTGGTGGTTTTGGTATGGTTAGAACAGAGAGGGGAAGGACGGTTTGAAAACCTGGAGTTTCTCTTTTGTTTTGCAATTCTGAGATTTACAGTTGTCTCCTGAAGGTGATCAGGAGTCCATAGTTGTATCCTAGTTAGTAGGGAATCCCTGTCCCTGGTACATACACCCTTCAAATTGGGTATTCATTTTGTTTCAGAGCAATATAACTGTCAGATTTCAATATTAGACTAAAAGTGTGGATGCCCTTCAACCAATTTTTGCTAAGCTCATGACAGCTTTGAAAATAAGGGTGAAGCCTTGAATTTAAGGTGGGCCTGAGTTGTCACCAGAGCACAGAACAAAGCTTAAGCTTGTTTGGTGGCCTTGTGCTGCTGAGTAAATGGACTGAAACATTCTTGTACAAGGTGTCATTTCTAAACCTGCTAGCTTATAAAAATCAAGCATAAGAGCCAACTTCAATCGAGCAAGTCATCTGATTGGAATGATGCTGGAGGATCAAGGGTTGCAGCAACAGTTATTGGGGTTTCCAGGATCAGTGGTCCAGATGAACATCGAATCTTCAATTAGTCTTAATGCCAGCAACAGAGAACGGATGAGACATTATGGAAATGTGAAATACTTTCCTATACTATTGCCAGCTCAGGATCTTACAACAATTCAGCTTCTGCCAGCTTCTTTTCATTCATTTGCTGATCTCAGCCAAGCCCTTGAAGAGGTATCTAATGGTGTTATTTGCATGGGAGGTGATGTAGAGATGGGTGTTACATGTGTCCTGCTGACAAGTCAGTCTATGGTGCCACTGAATCTTCTCTAGAGGCTTTATATAGATATAGAACAGGCTGGCTGAGGGGAAAGAATCTTGTGTTATTCAGCAGGTGGAAAAGGTTTTGGAGGTTAAGGAAAGAGCAAGTGTTTACCATAAATCTCTTGAGTGTACAAGAGATTTATGTAAGGGGTGTCTGAAGATGTACCAGCTCAGTTCCATAAGGCTCTGGACAGACATTTATTTTCAAACAGCTGAGCTGGTTGGAGATCTTAGAGCTATTCCAGATGCTTGCTACCAGTTCTCTACTGATGACATTTGTACCCCTTGCTCTGCTATTAGACAAGGTGGTCCACAATCTTCCTAACCTGTCAGGTGAAGCCTCACAGAGTTTTAAGTGCTGACAAAAATGGTGGTAGTTAACTCAGATAGCATTGTTTCACCTTTAAAAGAGAGCTTTAAGAAAGTATAGCCTTACCCTGAGTTTTAGAAAGGAGGGAGAGAAGGTGGCTGCATATACAGCCTTTCCCACAGAACAAGTTCCCAGCCCCAGACAGTTCCTGCATGCCTTCTACAGGTGTAAAGATGGGTAAGGCATGCCTGTGGGACTGGATGCATCTACTGGAATAGACTATGTTACTCCTCATTTGTGTGAGTATGTATTTGGATATTTTGTGCCAAGCACATGTGAAATACTTGTTTGTTACAGGAGCAACTAAAATGGAGTATTAGGATCTGTGTCAGCCTCCTGTGTAAATAAGAGCTCTGCGATGGGTAGGAGAGTCTTGTAGAAGCCCAGGTAACTAAGAGATCATTATTATCCAAGTTTACCAACAGAGTATTCATAAGAAATTGGTATTAATTATTATGTTAGTACCACTGTGGTTAAAGCTGGACCAGCAAGTTATAATAAAATCTTTAACCATATCCAGCTGGGGCAAAAAAGAAGGCACCTGTGCTCAAGGGATCATTCAAAAATTGGAGGAGGTGGGAAGTGGGTGCAGGTGGTTTTTTAAGAGGTCCTGGAATTCCTACAGGGTTTCCAGATCCAAAAATACTGAACTGTCAAAGAATCCTTGATGCATGCACAGACAAAATGGAGTAAGTTATAATACTTTGTGTGGCCTCATGGTAAACATGTCTATGTGCTGGTAGTGCTTAAGTAGCACTTAAATATGGAGAGCTGATGATTTGCAGGTAGTGAAACATGCTTTCCATTATTTCATGGTCCCCTCTGAGGACTGGTGAGACTCATGAGTTTTCCCAGCATCCCAGAAAGAACCTGCAGGCTTTCTGAAACATGGAAACAAACATCCGACTTTCAAATTCTCCTTTCATCAAGAAACAAACTTGCTCTTTTGTGTAAAGCTGCTGATTTATTGTGCAACGCAAACCTGTAAAAATGGTCCACTCTAACATCTGGCTCTGGCTCTAAGTGAGATCCCTAACTTACTGCTCATCCTGTTTCCAAATGGGGTCAGAATGGAGCATCCTACCTTAACAACTGTCTGAAACTCTAGTGGAATTCGAACTCGGATCCAAACTCAAGGCACAGGCTCTTCTCTAAATAAAAATAACTAGATCACAAGCTATTTTGGGGTGGTGACTTTTAGACAAGAAATGTGGCACTTGCACAGGTTTTTACTCCTGACAAATACATCTGGATGCTATCTGCCTTCCAGACTATATTCTGAAAGTGCTTTCATCAGCTCAGAGTCAAATAATCCCAACTGGAAGGTTGAAACTTTAGAACAACTGACATTATTCCCGGTAAACACTGGTGGGTTTTTGGTGATTGTGTTTTTCCATACAGAATATTCTGCTCCTCTAGTTGCTGCTGATGCTGATATAATTTCTGTCATGACCTGTGATGTGTAGCATATGCAACACTGGGTCAAGATAAGAGCCAACGGCATGTTGGAAAGCCTTCTCTAAACAGGAATCCCCACAATTCCGACTTTCTTGGCAGGGAGGTGGTTAACAATTTGCCACGCCTGGTACCATTTACATAGCTGCCAAAGCTGCTGGTGGCCATTACCTCCTCCCTTCTCCTAGCACCTGCTAGCAAATCTTTGGGTTTTGTTTTTTTTCTGTTTACTTGGCTACACCTAGTATAAAGATATGAATAGTTTCCATTCATGAAGACTGTGGTGGGATATAGCTGCTTATAAAGGGAAGGAAGCAAAGGAGGAAACAGTGTGCTGGGAACTTATAGTCAATGGCATTAAGTAGCAAATGCTAAAAAAGGTAAGAGCACTTTTCACCTTAGGAGTTCCAAGAAGTCTGCAGTCTTCAGTTAATTTACAGCTCTGGACTATGTAAATTATTATCCTGTTGTATTTCAGGGCAAGCTAGTTTGCTTAAGTTGTCACAGGAAATTTTCATCTTTGCCAAGGGTATAAACTAGATCTTCTGACTTGTAGGTCTGGGCTATAATTGAAGGAGTTTCTTCCTCTTAACATATCTGGCCTACCTTCTCTTTGATATTATCCTATCTTCCCCTAATCACTGGGCAATATCTGATCTCTGTGACTTTTGTATAGCATCCAAGATCAATTGTATGTGGTCCAAGGTCTCACCTTTCATTTCTGGCTCTTCTAATTCAGCTTCAGTCCCTGGTGATTCCAGGGGGTTCATCCCAAGCCTGGATGCCAAACACTTGGAAAGGAGGGTGCACTTTAGAAAGCAGTGTGCTCCTTAGCAGTGTACCTCGCCATGGCATGGAGGTTTCCCTGAACCGGACACAGGAATGATCATGGTGTCCTCCACTAAACCTACCGTGGAGGATGGCTATTGCCACCCACATACTTCCTGCAATTTCTGCTTAAACACAGGGTTCTTTACTGGCTGCTTGCAGTTGGTATGTAAAGCTGCTGCCCCCCCCTCCAAAGTGGCTTTATTTTAGTGTTCAGCTCAGTGATCTCAACAATATACTAGCCAGTCTCTAAGGTTTTATTTAGGATCAAGTTAACATATAGCATTGCTTTTGTCAACATTATTATTCTCCTTTTGTCTCTAATCTCATTAATTTTTTCAGGGCTATCGTCTCTTTTTTTCATCCTCTCCTTTAAGGATTTGCAATTGTTCTTTAGGGCTATGGGTGTCATGGACTAAATCCTGCCCTAATTTACAGCTGTAAGACAGATGAAGCTGCACACATGCATGTGAGGTCACAGTTAATACGATGCTGAAGTTGTTTGCCTGTTTTGAAAAGTCATGGTCTAGAGGACTGATGCTGGGAGATGTCATTTAGGATTATGTAATTCCTAAATCTGTAAATCCTAGTGTACTGATAGCTTCTGTCTTGCCTTTTAACAATTTTATAATAACTTTTTACACAATACAGTGCTTTCCCCCTCCTGTCTAGGACTAAAGGCTTATCTACAGGCTAATCTACCTGGATTGAGAATTGAATTCACGTAATAGTTAACATTTGTACAAAGGGTCTAAACTGAGATTTAGGTTCGGTTTTGTAAAGGATTTTTACTTTTCAGAATTTGATTTGGCAAATTTTAGAATCCTTTTTTTATTATTTTATTCCCATTTATATATATATATATTTGTGAGTGTTTTGTTTGTTTGTTGGAAGCTTTGGTTTGGAGCTTTGCAGTTTACCTGGTGCAATACAGACACAAAAGTAAAATGAAAGTAATTTTGAAATAAAAAAAAGACAGCTATGTTGCATTTTAAACATGCTGAAAATTGTTATAGCACTGATGGAACTATTTGTTTTCCTGATTTTCTTAAGGAAAATCCTGTTAAAATCAGCTGGATTTTGTGATATGCTTTGATTCCAGCAGAACAGGATTCCAGCAGAGATTTTTTCCTGGTGGATGAAGAAGAACAGGACCAGCAGAGCTCCCCATGCAGAGGGTGTTATTCCAGGAGAGTGCTCCCTCACCCACAGAGAGGAGCAATCCAATACGCTTTCCATCCGGGGGCAGGAGGGGGAAGGAGGGAGGAGAGGGGGGGGTGAGGATGCTTCCTTCCCAGCGCACGGGGCTGCCAGCCAAGAATGTAAGTCTAAATTCAAATCCAGGGAGTGCTGTGCCAGATTCAGGGAGTTTGGAGTCCCTTTGTCCAGGAGCTTGCAATACTTGAGGGAGCTGCCAAATGGGATGTGTGGCATGCATGTAATATATCTGATGCGTGAAAACTGGTTCCTACTGAGCTTACCGTGGTGCCTGAGGCAAAAGTACTTCTGATTTCCCACATGATGCAGCCGTCGCCAGACCACTGCTGTTCTTCTTAAACCCAGCCACAATGGCAGTTCAGGACAACCTCCGGCCTCGGGTCAGGCTGAGGCAGATGGCACGCACTGGGAGAGGAAAGGTGGTGCTGCCTTTGACCCTGCTCTCCCTCAATGGGAAGGGTGGACCCAATGCCGTTTGCATTTCTCTCTAAGCTGAACCATTAAGTCTGATGACAGAAATGAACCTTTCCCCCTGGACATGGGCCAAAAGACTATTTTCTTTCCCTTCCCCTCCTGTCTCTTTCATAACCGTCATTTTCACATATCTCTGGAACGTATCACGTACTATTGTCATGTGCTGTAGGTGTGCTCCCCTTTTTTCAGCAGCTATGTCCTGCTTCCCATCTGCCAGATGGGATCCACTCCTTGTCTGGCTGCTGCTAGTTTGCCACAGGTGACAGGGTGGACCAAAGCCATTACTTCTGCCCCAGGGGAGAGCCTCTGGATCTAGGAGAGAGGAAGATCTGCTCTGGAAACACCATCTAGCAGCCTCTGTGTCAACATGGCCATAGCAGTTCCTGTGGGATGAGAGTGCTTGTGTTCTGTGCCTCATCAGAGAGTTCAGCCAGTTGTGCTTATGCAAACCCCTGGAGGGCTCTGAGGCTCAGCAGGTGTCAGCAAGGACACAGCCTGGGTTGCAGAACTCCTATGACAGCTTGTGCCGGACAGAGAGGAAGCTTGTCTTGGTAGGAATTGGTTTTGTGTTTAACGAGGATGCCAATGGAGGAGAGTAAGGAGGGGAAATCCCATGATGATGCTTCCCAGGCCAGTAGTACCAAAGGTGATTTCCCATTGTGTACTAATGGGGTTCACATCAAATGCCAAGGGGTTGCTGAGGACTGGTGCAGAGACAGCCCTGATACGGGACATGCCATTGCAGAGCCCTATCCAAGGGCATCGGTTCAGCCAGTGCCCATGCAGAGGTGAAGCAGAAGCAATGTGGTTTGGTGTGGTGTGGGTCTCTTAGGCTTAAATTCCCGCTAGTCTGTGTCTGAAAAGACCCACTGGGATGTGTGACAACAGGTTTATAACCCAGGTCCATGCCTGGATCCAGGCCATTGCCAGAGAGACTTAAGGAGATGTGATCCCTCAATCCTTTGTCTTCCTGACGTCAGTCGTGATCCTGACACATGTTCTTCCCGTTTTCTGGGGCTCTTGTCAAAGCCGTGCTGCTGCACTAAGAGCAGGAGCTCTGGACCAGAAAATGAGAGCTAAAACATTTTCCCGAGGCTATCCCAGCCGGGGCAGCTGTGCTGTCTCCCGGGCCGCAGCTCAGCTGCTCCAGTCCGCAGGCAGCAGCCCTGCTTGTTTCCTGCAGCGTGTGCCAGGAGGCGGGTTTCAGTTGCAAAATAGAGCATGGTCTGTCCTGCCCTCCTTGGCTTGGGGTCCAGAGGGTGTGTGCTTTCCCCAGCACCTCACCAGTGCAGGAGATACTTCATCACTCCTTCATCTTCTCCTCCATTCACATAGAGGCTGCTTTTTCCCCAAGCACAGAGAGCAATCCTCTGCCTTTCTGTCCTGTTCTGGCTGGGAGTGAGGTTTTCTGTGTGAGCCTTCCAGGCAGCGTGACTTGTTTCCAACACGCTACAGGCAGGCCTCTTTTGGGATGAATGTTCCTGTTAAATATGTATGAATCCGATTGACTTTGACTTCCTACTTGTCCAGGTTTGGGGTAATTTTTTGTCCAGATTTTATTCCTTTCTATTAATTTGCGAATGCCTCCTGCTAAACAGGGGTTGTGACCATGTCTCAGTGAGTTTTGACTTGTTTGAGAAGCTGCCCTCAGTCTGCTTGTCTTTAAAACTTCCTCCTCTCCTCCTCCACTCCATCTCCCTCAGGCTCATTTCTCCCCCACCCCCCCCCAGCTCCTCTCTGCAGCTGCTGGACAGCTTTGTGACCACCAGTTAGGATGGCTGTTTGCCACTCTCCCATGATTGCTGCCATGTGCTGTTTCCCTTATGCCTGTTCCCTGTTTTGTTCCCTGGTCAAAGGGTAATTCTCTGTAGAGAGAGAAGCAGGCGCAGTTGTCTCTGGGCTGATGTGGAGGCTCAAACTTAGCTTTTACACCACGGAAAGCCTAGCACTTTTCTCTTATGGTGACCATGTCCACTTGGCAAGAGCAAGCATCTTTCTCAACCCAGCTGTTCATCACCTTTCTGCCACAGGTTACCCTCCATCAAGCAAACAAAACCTTGTCTGTGTCCATGTAGAGCACAGTGGCTTCACCAGAGCAGGCATTTTGTCCTGCTGGCTCCTGATGGGAACAGGGAGTGAATGGTGAGGAGCATCCTTGCAGCCTTTGATGCTGTGAGCACTGCTGGAGCTGGTGCTTCATAAATAGACTCATTGTGAATGAGGCAAAATTCCTAGTGATAGTGGTGACTGCGTATGGGCAGGTGAGCTTGTTTAACCTGCCTGTGCTGGGCCTGAGGACGTGATTTCCAGTGGTACCAAAGGAACTTCAGTACCTGACTCCTGCTAAGGTTTTGCCTTGTAAGCTTTTGGAATGCTGTAATTCCCCATCCTTCACAGCCATTGGGGAATCCTGCCAGACAGGCCACACTTGCAGTGATGAGAACTAACAGCAAGTTTCAGCAGGGAGGTCTCTAAGTGCACACACTGTACCACAAGCTCAAGTGCCACTTGCTGAAGCAGCGGCTGGGCAGAAACACCACCTAAGCTTGGGTGAAGCCAAGGGCTTGTAGATTTCCCAGCCTGCCCCTGCTGCGCATCCTGCCAGCAGCTTTTGGGGAAGCTGGTAAGCCCTCCAGTGCCTTTGCCTTTGACACTGTGGTCCTGGGAAAGGGGACATCCGTGCCCTTTGTGTTCACTGGAAATTTCATGCTGGGCAGCCCTAATGCAGGAGGGCATGTCCTTGAAAAGGAAGCACGCTTCCCTTCTCTGCCACCAAAATCTGCTCATGTTTTCCTGGGAGCACCTGTGGCACTGGCTCTGCCAGGAAGCCTGCTGTGGCCTGCGAGCTGCTCCAGCCTTTGACCGGGCCATCAGGTTCCTGTTGACTGCCAGCCAGAGCCGCGGGTGAAACAGCGCTGTGAGTCATGGTGAGGTGGCACAGGGAGCTGGGGCACAGGGGAGGCCCCTTCACCACCCTCCTGGGCACCGGGCAGCCTCCTTGGCTGTTGTGGGTGGTGGCCAGCTCCCCACTATAGAGAGGATTCCCACCACTGCAGTGGGGGCTGTATGCCAGTGGTAGGGGTAAAGCCTTGGGGACCCACCCTTGTCTTTCCATGAGCTGGGACACGTTTTATTTTACATTCAAAATGTATTTATTTTATTTTACTTCATCTCATCCTATTAAAAAAATATTTATTTTTGCTTCATTCTTCTGCATTTAATTCCCTGCCTGAATGCTCTTTAGGCCAACAGTCCCTCTCACCCTGCTCTGCACCTCCCTCTCTTGCTGCTTGATGGGAAGGTTGTTCCTTGGGTGCTGGAGCTTGTCCCTGCATGTAGTCCATCATTTGGCTAAGAAGCCGTGGAAGGCAATCCCACTGTTCTGACTGGGTGGCAGTGCCTGTAGCAGGCTGGTCTTCACCATGTGTGACTCAGTTGTCCAGGGCTCCTGCTTCTGTATGATTGCTGACCTTTTCCTCCCAGGTCTGAGATGGGGCCAGCGACTGCCTGTCCTTCACCCCTTCTTTAAAGACACAATATGATTCCTTTATCTCCTGACACCAGGCGAGTCTGGGATGCTCAGAGGAGCAGATAACATGTCTACTGTGTGTGCTTGGGGCATCTCCTTGCCCTTGTTTTTATTTCTGGTGGGCAGAGAAGGATCCTGCTGCTGTTTCTGCCCCATTAGCAAACTGTAGCGTGGCCCTTCCAGGTTCTGGAAGCAAGGTGGCTGGGTAAGGCCCTCAAGGAAGTGGCAGCAATGGCTGGCTGCTGCCCCACTGGGAGCTGCAGGGCTCAGTGGGGCCATGGTGGCCTTGAGTGGATGGATGGGTTCAAGCTGTGCCCCAAAAGCTGGCAGGGAAGCCAGGCCATGTGCAAAAAACCAGTTTATGGCCTGGCAAGGGAGTTAGGGGGAAACATGATTCCTCCCTAAACCACAAGTGGATACTTGTGCTGGGACATCTAGTCTAGGTCATGCTTTGCCTGGAAAGGTTGGACCCTTGAGGTCCTTTCCAACTTGGTGTTCTATGATTCAGGGTTCTCATTTCTTCAGGTCTACTCATCTAGGAGCACAATGTACCTGGCCCATACATGCTGATAAATATCCATTCACTTATGTGCTGAAGCATAAATTTAATATTACTACTGCTAAAATCACAGAAGAGCAAGCAGAATTTTGGTCACCATTAGTACAGAATAGCAGAGATGTTCCCATCCAATAAAACAGTGCATTTTCCTGCTGCATTTTACAGTGAGAACTTAAAGACTGGCATCTCTCAATTTGATAAGCAAAGCATGTTTACAATGACAAAAATATGTGGGAATTCAGTATTCTCTGGGTCATGGGATTAAAAGCCTGTCTCTCAACTTACTTACCTCTCCACCTATGGCTTTTACTGCACCTTTTTCCACAAGCATCAGAGAATTCATATTTTGTCTTTTCCATGGCCAGATGAGATCATCTTGGAGTATGTGAAAGATGCACGTAGTGGATTTAAATCTCTGGGATAAAGAGAGAAGCTGAATAAAGATTCCCTCATAAGGTGGCTCTTACCATAAGTGCAAACGTCTTAGTGCAAGCCTCAGCTGCCACAATTCTGCAGCTGGATGCTCCTAGGGCTACAGCATCTGCAGCTTCCTGGTTCCCTGGATCAGCCAAGGGTAAAGGCTCTGGGAGATGGTGCTCCTCTGGCAGGGACTGCCAAGCCCAAGTCGGGTGAGTGGAAGGCCTCTGCAACTTGGTGTGTGACTCTGCTCCTCTGGAATCTGGGAAAACACCTTCCTGTTTGTTTTTAACAAATCACTCTGAGGCTAGGTCTTGCAACTTGTTAGCATCTGTGGATATTGGCTAGAGCTGGGAGATGCCTAATGTTTTGGAGAATCATTTCCATGATACGTACATGATACTCAAGTGGGATGTTGCGCGTTTAAATACTCAAGTTTCCAGGAAGCAAGGATGTGCAGATACTCTGACTCACAAGAAGAAAAGTTAGTTCTAGTGACTCAAAGCCTTGGATGATGCTGTTTCCTAGTTAATCACCATGCTTCAGTGTTGGTCCAAAATCCTCCTTTGAAGACCAGAGAAAGTTTGTGGCCTTGAGGATCCTTCCTGCTCTGGTGCAGCTCACTGAGTGGAGAGATCAACCTGTTACTGCCCATCAGTAATTCCTGCAGACACAATTGATTTCTGGGCTGTTACCACAAATGACCTGGCAGGCTCTGAAAGCCTGATGGAGGTAGTTTTGCCTGAAAGGTGGACTTTGTGGGGGACACTTGGACTTTTTTGGGGTAACCATGTAATTTGAGGAATCTCACAAAGGTACATGGCAGGTTTGGCAGCTATCTTGTGATCTGAGGATGTGGGAGATGCACGGGTGGTCATCCCTAGGTAGGGAGGGATCTAAGCCATGCACTAGAGGTGGGGAGCCCCTGGGAACCCTGCAACTGTGCCCTTCTTTTGCAAGAAGACAGGAAAAGGTGCCACCCTTTGCCTTGGTGTGGCTCATCACCAGGAATCTGTTCCCATTGGGTAAAAGGTGAAATTTATGTCTTTCATAGCTTTGTGTTTGATTTTGTGTCCTGTGGTCATTTTGTACCAAATGGTACAACCACCAAGTATTACGCGCTGAAACTACAGATTGCTCATCTTCTCTGCCCAAAGGCTGAAGTGTATGCTGCTGTCAGCACAGGAAAATAGTATGTGTGCGAATGGGAATAAGGAATATTTCTTTTCAGAGTTTGTGATAATTTTGCACTTAATTGGTATGTAAGCAACCTAACAAATCACAATTAAAACTGGAGGTTTCCTCTTCTTAAAACTATGTCTTAAAATGTAACTTGCCTTAAATATCTGAGCCAAAAAGGCAAGCTTTTGAAAGAGATGAAGCATGCCCTCATGTGGCAATATTTTTTCCATATAATACCTGTTTGTTTTGTTTTTAATCCCCAAATAATCTATTGCAATGTGTTATGTCATTGCATCAGGACTGGCATACAGAGCTGGTGTTGTGATACAAAGCTGGGGTACAAGCAAAATGTTCGGAAATAGTTATATGGGTTCTAACTCTCTTGTTATTTGGGTCCCTGCATGAGTGCTTTTATTCCAAAATAAGAATAGCTCCACACAGGAATTCTCAAATAAGCAAAGATGTGAATTAAAACTTGTCCTGTCCTCTGTTTTGTGGGAGAGCTGCTTTCCATGACTGGAAGCAAAGTTTAAAATTGTTACAAAGTAGACACCTTTATTTGAAACCTGAATAATCAACCTTGAAGTCATTTTTAAACTAAACCAAAATAAACTGAAAATGACATACACATTCACAGAGTTGGCCTGAATAACTCACTTTAAAAATCATGTTATTTGTTGAGCTGCTAGAACTTCCTCATGTCTATGCACGGCTTGCAACTGCATGGCTAAACCTCTGGAAGGCTGTCTTTGCTGTAAATTTTGCATTTTTGACATGTAGAGGCTGGGTTTTAAAACCCCGTCTGACACTGCTCTGATAAATCAGGAGGTTCTAGTCTTGCCTGATACAGCATTGTCTTCTTTTGCTATAGATCAACTTCCTTTTTTCCTTCCCTGATTTTAAATGG
>JAVHNF010065261.1:7043-19790 GCA_034783455.1 Micropsitta finschii
GTATGCAGTAAAGGGAAACAAAAGTGTATACAAAAAAAGATAGGAAGAAAACAGCAGACTTTGGTTTTGAGCCCCCTTAGAAAGGATCTGAATTAATCTAAAGCAGACATCGCATCGGAGATGTAAGAAGCCTCTTATCTCTCTGGGCGTGCAGACCTCGCTTGAACGCTCTCCTTTATCTGAACCTCTGCCTCAGCCTTTCCTGGTGCACAGGGGAAGTTGACGGTGATCAGGATTAATGTCAATGGAGGAGAGTTAGTGGCCAGCTGAGAGGGAGTCAGTCAGGGGAGGATGTGGATGCAGACACTTCGCACCACCTTGATAAAACACCCCAAAATAGTTTTCCGGGGCCCGTTTCCCTGTGCTGTGGGAGGCCTGTGGAGCTATCCAGGTGTTGGGTGGTGGTGGGTGGCTGTCCCCTTTCTTATATCTAGTTCTGGGGTACTCTGGGTGGCTCTTGCACCCATCCCCATGATGCCCCATCCATGGGCTGTTTCCACAGGAGGGATCCACGAGCTGTTACTTGCTTGCCAGGCAGCATCCAGGGCTGATCACCACAGGAGCCTGTCGAGGATGATGAAGGAATTAGTCCTTCGCCACCGAAAATCCCTTGTGAATTGCTTTGGATAGAACGGCAGTAATGCACTTGTAGTGTTTAATTTTCTGTGCGTTTAGAGATGCAAGGAAGTCATTGCCGAAGATATGCTTTATTTGAGGTTTAATGGGGGAAATTAGCAGGAAATAGCTGGTATTACCAAGCTACGTGATGCTGAAGGGTAAAAAAGCCTTTGAGAAAGGCGGATTTTCTTTTCCTGAGAGATTGAAGGCTAAGCAGATTGGAACCAGAGAAAAGAAATGTGCTGCCCAATTAATCACAACAGTTTCAGTGCAGCTAAGTGGGTAAAACCAGGGAAGGGAGGGCATGCGTAGGATCACCAACCCCACGATGGGGTGACTGCCTATCCCACCACATTCCCCTGCACATCTGGGGCTGTCTGGGGTTGTGGCACTATCCTAGCTGGGGGACTGGGGTGGGTGGGAGACCTGGGACATCCACATGCCTGGTGCCAATGGGACCCTGTCTTGCCTAGGGTTTGGTGGGCTGGGATGCATTCAGCCCTATCTAAACATGATGTAACCTGGCCAGTGGGTTTGGTCACTTTAAAGCCACTCAGAAGCATGAGCAGCATCACCCATGAGCCCTCTTCTTATTGCAGCATCTCCTGTTTTCTCCTCTCCTCCCAACAGGAGTCCAGCAGAGGAAGGAGCAGGACGTGGAGGTGCAGAAGAAGGCAAAGGAGTGCGGGCGAAGCGTGCTCAGGGTCTCCCCGGACCAGGGATCAGACGTGTACCTCCTCAGGAAGATGGTAGAGGAAGTGTTTGATGTGCTTTATAGTAAGAACCTTCACGCTTCCATTTGGGGATTTGGATTGCCCCCGGGGCTCTGCCCGGCGCCACTGTCGGATGCGGCTTTTGGCCCCAGCCTGGCTCCCTGGCAATGGAGCAGGCGCCTGGCAGCGGCAGTGTGGTGGGACGTGCTCCTGCATAGGGTTAGCACTGTGTTGAGATGGGATCTGGCCACTGCTTCTTCACTTCCCAGTGCCCCAAACTGGGCAAAACCAGTCCTTGTGCTGGGGGAAGCAATCTCTGCCATGGCTCGAGGGAGATTTTTCAAGCACACCTTTATGCCTGACGCCGTGTCTGCAGCACCTCTTTCACAAGCACTGCTGGGGCTCTGCACTCTCTCATCCCTTTCCCTGGCAAGTCTATTTAAAAGGGAAAAAGATGATTTTTCTAGCAGGCGGCCCCAACTCCAAGAGACGAGCTGGTGCCGTTCCAGCACATGCATCATCCCCAGCAATAAAGCTTCTGCAATTAAAATGTAGATGACCATATGGCTGTTGATATGTAACCCAGTGGGTTGCAGAGCTCCCTCCAGGCCCAATCTGCAGAGGCTCGAGCCACAGCAGCTCCTGCTTCTCAGTCGGGAGGTCTTCATGGAGTGGCTGGAGGTAGTGGCCGTGCTCCCAGGTCATCCCCCAGCAGCACCTCTAGGGCTGTGCTGGCCTGAGTAGGGAAAGCAAAGTGGGGTTGTGAAAATGGGCCCCAGTATTCCCCCGTAACGCTCAGTGGGTTGCATTAGCCCAGCATGATGCTTTGGGGGAGTTCAGGCTGTGAGGCTGGACCAGCTTTCCTGGGTGAAGTTCCCCATCACCATTTGGGATTTGGGGTGTGCTACTGAGCCTTTGTGGGGCTGTGCAGGTCTCCTTTAGCCTGAAGCCTAGGTGTTGCCCCTATTTGTGTGCAGGGTTTGGGAATGGGCGCTTCCTCATGATGGGAGCGGGATAATGAATGCTCCCACCACTGCCCTGTGCTCACAGGCAGGATTTGCTGCTGCTGGCTGATGTTCAGCACTTGCTTCGGCAACGCCTGACACGGGCTTCGCAGATAGAAGAGGGAGATGGCATCCCTTCCCCAGGGACAGACAGTCACTGAGGTTTTCTGAAACCACTTAAAGGGCTTGGAAGCGATATTCCTGTTAATGGGGGTTATCACATCCTCTCTCTGCCTTCAAAAGATTGGACCCGAGTGGGAAGGAAGGAGCAATGCAGAAGAGCCAAGGGAGTGTGGCAGGGAGGCCGTTTCAGAGGCGTTGCATGCCTCTTGGGAACATGGGAATTATTCATATATGACATATCATAAATGTATAACTGCATAGAAAAGCTTGTTCAGGGTGCATCTGTGCAGGTGTAGGAGGCAGGCGGCCATCTGTTGGGATGCGTTTGTGATGTTCTTTACCTTGTCAAGGTGCACAGATGTACGTGGGGACAATCTGACCTGGTCCCCAACCCAGGGCGGCCAGCACCGCCATAGCAGGAGGAAGTTGGGCATCCCTGGGCCAGTGCTTTTTGGCCTGGTGTTGGGTGTAATTCTGGCACTGGGTGTGATTCTGCCTTTGCTGCTGATTCAGTAGGATCAGCTGTTTCCATCCCTGAGCTGCTCCATGGCAAAACCCACTGGGCGGATGCTCCCCTTCTCGCGTGTCCACTGGGAAAGAGCCTCTCTTGGTTGAGTGTGGAGAAATACCACAGGAGATAATAGGTGCTGCAGGGCGATTTTGTTTTCAACAGCGAGAGAACTGTCTGAAATTAAGAGTCATCTTTCTTATGCTTTTGGGGGTGGTTTTTTATCCTTTCAGTCGCCTCCCATCAACAGGGATTGGAAACAAAAAGTCTTAGCAAATGCTCAGTCAAAAAGCTCGCGTATTCCCTCCAGAGCCGGGTAATCTCCACACCAACAGGATGACTGATTACCGCTGGCTTCTATTAAACAGGCATTAATGATGATTATTGTCTCTCTTTCGCTAAACCGTGAGCCTGTGCACGGCAGCGCGGGGCTTGGTGAAGGTCACTTTGACAGTAACACATTCCTCATAAAAATACGTTTGGGGAGTTATTGAGTGTTGGGTTGATAAAGAGCCACTGTTGGGCATCAGGAGCATTTTCCCATCACAAAGAGAGGTGACGGAGGGAGGTGGAAAGCTGCTAGAGCTGGTGCCTCGGGGCAGGGAAACCATCAGCTTGTAGAAAGTGTACTCATGGTGTTGTGGTTCAAAGGTTTGCTTGGAAACTTCTGTTATTGGCTTAATTAAAACAGTCTCCATCCCGCCTATAAGGAACCTTGATGGCTTGTGGAAGTTGCGCGTTGTTAATTATCACGCATTCCTTCAAAGAACATATTGAAGGAATCACTTTTAATAAGGACTTGCTGACAGCATCACAAGATTTCCAGGGTTTGAGTAAGTTCTTTTGGTGTCTGGTTTCTAAAGAAGAGAGAAAAAAGGTTTTAAGGAAAATCAACAATATAAAATCCTACTGCTATTTAAGTGTTCCATGATCTCCTCTGCCTGCCCCTCAACCTTGGAAACAAAGGCGCAGATACATTGCCATGTGGCCAGCTATTGGAGAGATTTTGGTGTCAGAGGTACAACAGAACCATGGGGGGACTCTGCAGCCATTCATCAAGGGGAGTGGGTGAGATGTCTGGGCTGCTGGAGGTGATTGTGCTGATACGCATCAATATTCCTGCTGCCTGTGAATAGTGGGATGGAGGGAGACTGCTGGTTTGTTTTTCTTTCCCTTGTCTTTCAAAGTGCACTGATGCTGCCTGACAGCAACAGCAATTGAAGTACTTTCCATTCTTCCAGGAGGTAGAATAAGAAAACCAACTGAAAATAAGGTTCCCAGAGTATCACACTAAACAGGATATAAAAATCAGTACGAGCCCTTCAGCCTCCTTTGTCAGCTCTCAGCTCCCTCCTGGCGTGCCAGCAGCCACATCCTTCACTGGTACGTGGGGTGGGCTTGTGCCAGGTGACCCCAACTGAGGATTTTACTGTGCAACTCGAAGGATGAGACATCTGCTTATTGGGTTTTGTGAGCTTTTTATTAATCAGCTCTTTTAGAAAGGGCTTGCAGGGCCTTGCATGAAGAGTGCAGAGGTAGGAACAGGTTTTCTTCCCATAATGTATCTGTTGGTATCTCTTGCTCCTGCATTTACTCCTCCAGCCCGGCTCAGCCATGGATGGGGTCACAGGGTGTCCGTCGGTGTGTAACTCTGTCCCCTTCTCAGGTGAAGCTGTGGGGAAGAGCAGCGTGGTCCCTTTGCCCTACGAGAGGTTCCTGAAAGAGCCGGGCTCGCTGGCGGTGGCTGGTTTGCCTGAGGGGATCAGCTTCAAGAAGCCCATGGAGTACGATGTGAAGTCCCTGATGGCCATCCTGGAGCACAGCCACAGCATCCGCTTCAGGCTAAAAAGGTTATTTTGGGGGTCCCCAAGGTGTGGGAGGGCAGCGAGCCCTTGGGATGGCAGAGATTTTGTGTGGAGCGGGCAGGAGGGTCCTTCCCATGGGCCATCTTCTTCCCCCAGACCCAGAAACCTGGGTCCAGCTGTGCCCAACCCAGCCTTGCATAGAGGTTCATCAGCGTCGGGTGGCTCGAGACCATTTCGGACTTGTTCCTATAATAAGAGCACATAAACGTGCCCATTAACCACAGCACTTTATGTGTCTCTGCCAAAATTTCCGCTGCGGTAAGCTAAGTGCTTTTCTGTCTCCAGAGGGGTTTCCAGTGTAAATGCTGCAAGCTTCTTCTCAGGCTGAAATGGGTTTTTTAACACCAGACAAGGAGGGAGGCAGGGGAGCACAGTGGGGCCATCTCCCCATTTTGGCTGTGTTTTCACAAGGGACTCATCTGGTTTTGGGTGCTTTCCCCCTGCATTTGCCTGGCTGGCAGCACCTTGGATCCATTCAGAGAAATGCTGAGAGCTACCAAATACCTTCTCTGAAGACTCGGCGCTTGTGGAAAATGAGGCTGAGACAGCTGAAAGTAGGACACAGAATCTGAGCCGTCTCTGAGCTCAGGGCTGCCTGTCTCATGTGAAGCATGCAAACTTCTTCAATCCGAAGCTCATCCCTGGGCTGACTGAGGTCCCCTTGAACATACCCTGGGTCCGGGGGGCTGGGACAGGCAATCGAGTCAAGTAGTCACAGTCACATCAAGCATTTTACTCCTTAACCTCAGCGGGCTGTGGGGCTAGGCAGGTTTGCCTCAGGTAATATAAATGCTTTGAACCATAAGACCAACCTGTTCCATTTAAAGAAGACAAAAAAGGTCCAGATGCCTGAAGAAGCTCTAGGGGTTGAATGATGGCTGTAATTTCTAAAGCAGAGAGCTTGGCGGTGCAGCGTGTTCCACCCATCTTATCATATAGAATGGTTTGGGTTAGAAAGGACCTTAAGATCATCCAGTTCCAACCCCCTGCCATGGGACGGGACACCTCACACTAGACCATGTTGCTCAACCTGGCCTTGTCCTTCCCTCTCTACACCCTTGCTTGTCCGTGCTTATCAGTGCCATGAACCCAAAAGAACCTATTTTTTCCCCTCCTTTTCTCCCTTCCATCCCCTCAGGCCGGCGGATGAGCCCAGCCGAGAGCCAAACCCCAGCGTCGAGTTGAGTTGTACCTCCCCCCCCCCCAGGTGATGCTCTCCTGGCCATGCTGAGCAGGCACCAACAGCTGGATGCTGTTGGGTTCATGGCCGTGGCATCTCTCCATCCCACATCTGCTCTCTCGGATGTACCAGCTCTGGCCTTTGCCACAACCCCTGCCCTGCTAGGGGCAGCCAGGCCTCTGTGCTGTGCTGTGGGGGGAGCAAGCTTCCAGCACAGCAAGTGCTGCCACAGCTGCAGCCTGCTGCAGCCTCCTCTTCCTCCTGTGCTGCCTCTCTGCTCCCCATCCCAGTACAGCAGCACTGCGGGGAGCTGGGCACAGGGGACCCGGGCACAGGGGACCCAAGCAGAGACTCAATATAATATCATGCTGGGGAGATTTTGTGGATTCCTGAACTACCAGCTTGGATTTAAAGTCCAGTTTCTCTTTACGGTTGAGCAAGGATCAATTCCAACGCTTTCAGGTGTTTTTCCATGTACATCTGGTCCTGCATAACCCTTTATAATCCTCCTCAGAACAGCAAGACAGTGGATTATGCCTGGCTTTAGAGATGATCTGCTGAGATGCAAGTTTATGTGCCTGATAAGACAGGGATCATGTATGCAGATGGGCAGGTGGCCAACAACCTACCCTGTTCTTTCCTATGATCCTGCCCTTTCCATTCAATCCAGGGCCTGTACTCCAAAGTACAGTCACTGAGCATCCATCCCAGTTCTTGCCCCCCAAGCCCGATGCACTCACTTTGCTGTGGCCCTTTCTGCTCCAGCATTCCCGATGTGACAGATGCTGTGGGCTCCCCCCCCAGCTCTCCTGGTGCTGGCTGACTCAGACGTGAGCAGCACTGGTCTCCGACAGCACCAAAGCTCCATGGGAATGAGGAAGGAGCAGAGAACAGTGATGGGGCAGAGCCACTGAATTAGGGAGAACTTTTCTGTTACGCTGCTGAAAGGAGAAAGGAGCCGTGCCTTTGCAATGTGCTGGCTGGTGGAGAAGGGGGAGACTCCATCTCAATTTCCTCCTATGCAGCACTGCAATCCCAAGGGAAGCTGAGCATCTCCTGCTGCACAAGCACCACAGCAGGTCCCTGTACTCCCCGGCATGCTGCTCAGACGTGGCACAATGGGAGCAAGTGCATTTAAGGAAAGGAAAAGAAGCCTCTGTAGGCAGGTGGACATGCGCTGCTCCTGGTTGAGACCTCAGCCTTCTGTTCCCTACTGAAGGCAAGTGGGAGCTGTGACGATGGGGTCTGCCATCCCAGTCCTCTCATCCACCCGTGTCACTGGATGTTATTATGACTTTCAGAGGAGGTTGGGCCCTGCCCTGAGCTCCTCCCAGCTGCAGAGGTCACCATGAGGGGATGTGTGCAGGTGGAAGCAGCAAAAGCAGCACTCAGCCACCGTTTCCCCTCAAAGAACATGTGCAAAGCTTTCCTTAGCTGCTATCATACACACAGCTGTCATTTACCCCAGCACTGCTGGGGCTGCTGGCTTCCTGAGAGGAGCACTGGCCTACATGGAGAATGACAGCGTGCAACAACCCCCAAACACCTTTCTCCCAGTGCTGGCAGGCACCTTCCCAGCAGCGGGACAGCAGCAGTTATCTCCTCGGGACAGAGCTCATAGGATCTCAGACCAGTTTGTGTTGGAAGGGACCTTAAAGCTCATCCAGTTCCAACCCCTGCCATGGGCAGAGACACCTTCCACTAGAGCAGCTTGCTTCAAGCCCCATCCAACCTGTTACCAGAGGTAACAGCCCCATTGCTGCATCTCCTGCCTTCCTGGCAGCTTTCCACAGCAAACCTGTTCCCAGCAGGACCCACATCACCCAAGTTCACTTCTCCCTCCCCAGTTCAATAATTCCGCTTATAAAGGAGGAGCTAAGAACAGCACATTAAAGAATAAAGAACATCTATGGCAGATGAACTGAAACTAGGACAGGGACAATAACTCATTGCAAAATTAAACCTGACCAATGTCTCAGGACCCTGCAGGCTATGATGATGATCCATCACCTTTGAACTGACAGCACTACAAACCAAGAGGCAGGCAACAGTGAACAGCAGCACTGGCTCTGCTGCAGGAACATCCAACTGCAGTGCCAGGGAGGCAGCAGGAAAAGCGTCCACAGAAGATGGGGTTTAAACTGTTTCACCTCAGGCTGTTTCCTCTCAGCTCCTGGAATACCCCAGTCACTTTGCTGGAGAATTCCTGCTATTTTTCTACCTGTAGTTTTATGCAGGGGATCACTTTTGACAAGAGCCCAGCAGAGGGAAATTCAGGACAGAAGCTGCCTGCAATCAAGTTTTGCAAAGGAGAGTGTTCTCAGGAGATGCACAGCCGAGTGCTCCTGCCATTACCAAACCCACAGGCAGCACAGGAGCTGGGTTATGCTGTGACAGAATGAAGCTCCTCACCTGAGACACGCACAGCTGCACAGCAAGACAGCTCAGACTCAGGAGGGTTTGTTCACGTGCTGTGAATGTGAACATGTTCCTCACACCATCTAAGTGCATCTCAGCCTGCCACTGCCTGCTTGCGACAAAGGGAAAATCCCCAAACTAAACAACAGAATAGGGCCCAGAGCTACATCCAACTGCATCACTTGGCTGCTTGTAGAAAGGCTCCATTGGCGCAACCAGTCAAAGCTCCACAGGCTGCACTGGCCCTGCTGTCCTCCCTGGGAACAGCCACAGCAGAGCTGGGATGCCAGCACTGCTCCCCTCCTGAAAGCACAGCATTTCGGGGTGGAGCTGCCCAGTCCCTCTGAAGTTAACACAGCTCAACATGCTCCAATTTGCTGCCAAAACCTGCCAGTGCTCCATGCACATCAAGTGTGGTGCAGGCTGGGCACCCACAGCACTGCCTCTCACCCCCTCCTGTGGCTGCACCAGGCTCCTTCCTCACCATCATGCCCAAGCCACACTGCTCCAAGCTCTCTCACTTGACAGATCAGTTGCTGCTTACGCCCTTCTGACCAGTTCAGTGGCCTCGGCTGACCAGAGGGGAAGCTGCTTCCAGTGTTCAGGACTAGGACTGTTGGGAAGAGTTCGGTATCTGAAGCCTTGGGCCCGTCCATAACTTGAAAGGGGTTTGCAGAACTAGGATATGGAGCCTTCCACAATAGTTTCTCTTACTAAGGAAACTGTCTGGAGTGCCAGAAAGAAGAATCCTATCCTCACTCCTGAATATCTGAGCTGTGAGGACAAAGGAGCTGTAAACACTGCAGTCAATTACACACAGAGTAGCAGGAGAGGGGAAGAAGAAGAAACATTAGTATTATTATATCAAGAAGATTGCAAAGGTTTGGAAGATTTGGTTGCTACAAGCAGCAGTGGGCAAAGGCTGCTCCAATCTGCATCAGAAGGTTGAGTCTGAGCACAAAGTGCCTAATGATGAAGTCCCACAGCTACACCTCATCAGCACAGGGCTTCCAGGCAGCTGTAGGAGCACAGTGGTGACACCCAGAGAAGGGACAGACACTAACCTGTCACCAGATACCTTCTTTTTGCACATGAATGAAGCAAAAAGCTGCTGCCGCTGAGGCTGGCTGCCTGCTCCCCCCAGGAGCATTCAGGCAGTCACCATGCTCATGCTCTCCACCAAAGGCCAGGATACCAAGAACTCCGTATTGGACACTTTTCTGCCTTTATTTTAAAAAAATCCAGAATGGATCCAATAACAGTTTTATTATCAAGGAAACTGTTTTACCATATGCAGAGAACAGACACAGGATGGAGCAGAAGGCTCAGACAAGCAAGGTATTAACTTCCACATAGCCTCTTTCATAAGAAATGAAGCTACAGCTGAGTTTGAAGTAACCCCTCTCCCGCCGCAGAAGGGCACTAGGCTAGCTGCAGCTCTGAATGTTCTCTAGCAATGGAACCAGCCTTGGTACTGCTGCTCACAGGCTTCAGCACCTGCTCACAAGTACTCACATCCACAGGCAGGGTCCATGCTGGTGTTCCTCTCCTCCCAGTTCCAGAATAAAGGACTTCCATCTCCCCCTTTCGATTTAGTGACATGGTTTCCAGGCTTGGAGATCAGATTTAGTACACCATTGTGGCAAGTATCAGAAATATATGATCAGCGAGTCCCCAGGCGCCTCGGTTGAGACCTAACTTTGTCTGGCATGAATTAATTTTCATCAAGTGACAATTTACCTAGCAGACACATCACTAAGTTTATACATTAAAGAATTTTATATATAGAATACTGCAAAAACACAGTAAGTCTGAATTCTGCCCATTGCTGCTCAGGAAGGTCCCTTCTCTCCCAAGCGTCAAGAAAAATCAACCTCCTCTTCATACCCTAGTCAAGGCAAGACAGAGCCTTCTTATTGCTTCTCTTCCTTCTGATCCCCTGGACTTCCAGAACCCTCTCGTTCGGAGGCCATCTGTGAAAGAGTTGGTTTGTTAGTTGAGGTAACAACAAAATGCTTCTCCTAGACTTCCTTTTCTGCTCCCTAGGTAGCTGCTTAGGTCGGTTGTAGACTGAAGGAAATATCACTCATGTATGACTGGTTTTATTTATTATTCCTGTCTGCTGATATAATGTTCACAATATTGCAAAATAAAGTTTAAATTGAGAAAAACCAAACAAACCATGGTTCACTGACATTTAAAAGCAGTTAGTTACAAACAAACATCTTGTCCAGCCAAACCCTGCAAGACTCACTACATGTCCAAGATAGTACCCCAAATTTCATGTAAAGCAGAGTTTCTCCTAGGAAGCTGTCACAGAAGCAGAAGCCTGTGGCGCCCGTAAAGTTTGAAATCAAGTAAGGTATAGTAAGCATGTTTGTTTTGAACTCAGACATAAGCACACTAAAGCAGGGTAATCTGTGACTGTATATAAGAATTCTGTAAGATTATAAGAGTGCTAACAAATTTTTTTAACACAGCTAAACATAAATATATAAACAAGACAAGGCCACAAAGTAGCTAGCTGACATTTGTGGTATAACTGCACAACTATGTTCAAGTAGTAAAACCTACAAGGTAATAGCTAAGGATTTACAGCAGGCAAGAAAGATGTGAGGTGAAACCAAAACAATCCTACAGAATAAGCAGGAGAGATGTGTGATAGAACCAGAATGATCCTGCAGAACAAGCAAGAACGATGTCTGGCAAAACAAAAGCACTCCTTACTCCCCAAAATAAGATGCATTTTGTCAAGGGCAGATGAGATCATCCCCATTTCCTCTGAGGAGGGGATGAAAAGCATAAAGCATCAGCAATGAAAGAAGCTTATTGGCCTTAGCAACAATGACCATTAACACTAGCTCCTCATTGTCAGCTCCCTGGTTTTCTAAGTGTACAGACTGACTGTTTTGAATATGTACTGATAAAAATTGAAAGTGATTAAGAGCTAACCATTAGCAATGTGACATTAATAACTGTCAATCAAGTATTGATCTGTTGAAAGTAGCCTGTTTCATTAATCTTTCAAACACTCCAAAACAGTAACCAATTTTCTAACTGAAACATAGGCATATGCATATACAATACAAATCTTCATCTATATATGTAATATTTGTAAATGAACATATACAATGTGCTATATTTATACATATACAGCCATACATGCACTCAATAATGACAAAAACATTTGGAGATGTGCCCTCTCAAATATCCCTTTCAGGGTATCTCAGACATCTCAGGAATATGTAATTTCACTCCATTTTCCAAAACACACACTATAAAGGCAGGGAGCCACACTATTAGACCTCTGCCACGAGAATTAAGAGCATCTTTGAACTGCTTGGAAGGAATAGTTTGGCTTGTCCAAACAGGAAGAAGTTGCCTGGCAGTTGCTGAGGAACTTAATATACTTTATTTGGTTGCATTGCACTTTCAAGGACTCTACTTTCTCCTTGCACTGCACTTCAACCTGCAGGATGCATCTCTGCTTACAGCAATCACCTTGAATATTTTCTTCACTTCAGACTACAGGTCTTAGTTTCAACTTTTACCACGTAAGGCAGGCAGCAACCTGACAACCAACATACAGCAGCTCAAGTTGAATGCCCTACAACACTATCTGCAAACATTGCAAATCTGCTGATGGCTTTTATGGGCTGTTGTCTAGTTTGCCCCACAGGAAGGGTTTCAACAGAGAAATTGCGTGATGTAATCCTTTGTAAACTTTAGAAATCAAACCTGAGGCATATGTAATCACAGACTATGCAGGACTTAATACAGAAATTCAAAAAATACATTCACTGAGGTAAGAATTGTCCATAACTGTAGCTGTGCAAAGCAATGTTTGCTACCTGGACTCCCACCAGCAAGAAAATCTGTAGTAGCAAGAATCTCTGACTGAATGTTGACAGATTTTTATCATGGCAAAGCATAAGCTCTGCACACCATAGCAAAATGTTTTGGAGATAAGTATACTTCTATTCTACCACAGAACACACTAATTTTATATTAGGTTTTTTGGGTTTTGTTTTGGTTTTTGTTTTTTTTTTTTTTTTTTGTATTTTTCCAGTCTTTGTGAAATTAAATGAAATAATGACCACAGTAGGACTGGATACCTTTCAAACTAATGATTAATGTAATAGTCTATTTATTTCTCAAGCCTCCAACACAATATAAACATGCCTTTGCTTCATTTCCTAGTATTCCTTATGACCATGAGCCAGCAATGTGCCCTTGTGGCTAAGAAGGCCAATGGCATCCTAGGGTGCATTAGAAAAGGTGTGGTTAGTAGGTCAAGAGAGGTTCTCCTCCCCCTCTA
>JAVHNF010065271.1:0-12685 GCA_034783455.1 Micropsitta finschii
ACAAAAATTGTGTGCTCTCGACAAGCAAAGTGGAGCTTCTCAGGAAGACTGCTGAGCTGTGGCTCACACATGGAGGGTGGGCAAGAAGTGTTTGCATGGTGTGACTGTAACACAAGTGGGGCTGCAGGGTCAAATCCAGCCTTTTGCTTGATGCAAACGGCAGTGCTTGGTGATCCCTTCATCTTCTTCTGGACCTCATGAGGGCTGTGTGCTGCTGATCCCAGAGGGAGGAGGAGGAAGCCACCCTTCCATCCTGGCCATGCTTTGTACCCCCCAGCTCACAGAAGCAATCTTTGGCGTCAGTGCAGTCAGTGACAGGGGGACCATTGACACCACTGCAAAGCTGCAACGAGGGTGACCATCATCACCACCGTGATGATGCCCATGAGGGTCACCAATGTCCCATGGAACCACCACAGATTGACCCAACAGCAAACTTAGCACTGAGACCTCTTGCAAAATGGGGCAGGACAAACGTTTGGATAAATCTAGACCTCACCTCATCCTTCAAATTGTTTTGCATTAAGAGATGAAGAATGGCTCTTGGTGACATGCTCCAAGGCACCCTCAGCCACCAGCAGCACTAGAGGAGTAGCATAAGGAGGGCTGCAGAGGTAATATGGGGCAGGGAGCCCAATGGCTCTACCAGTTGTCAGTCAGGCAGATGATCCACCTTCCTTGCAATGGCTGCTGGATTGGGTGGCTGACTATAAAACCCTGGGCAGTGGCCAGGTGAGGTCTGTGGTTGTGGGGCTCTGCTCCTAGGTGGGAAGGGCTGGCAAAGGCTTGTTTTGGGTGGGTTTAATTTGGCTTCTTTAGGGTGGCTGCCGTGGGGTGCTGCAGTGCTCCTGCTTGTGGGAAGAGCTGCGTCTCATGCCATAGGGAAGCCTTTACCCCATGGGTTACTTTAGTGCCTGCTCTGCCAGAGCTGCTTCACTGAAAGAGCTGTGTGATGTTATTCCTGTCAGGGAACCCAGTGCTGGAGCCCATGGTGGTTGGCATGTGGATGGTGTATGGAGGATTTAGGAGGCACCCCAGGAGCCAGCTCTGCCCTACCAGGTAAGGAATGCATCTGGACCTGCCTACGTTTGCGTGCTGCTGTGGGGCAGGGGTAGGGGGTGGTCATCAGTTCAATTGCCCCAAACACCTGATTCAGATCTGCTGAAGCTGGGTGATGGATGGGAAGTGGGAAAGAGCTGGTCTTGAATCTGAGCCTCTTCTTCCAGGGTTTGCCTGGCTCTGCTCACAAGGCATCACTTCTGCTGGAGGGCTCATAAAAGGCACCGAGGCAGCCACCAGATCAGTTTCAATTGAGGAATTAATGCCAAGAAGCCAGCTGCAGCCCTGTATCTCCTGAAATCACCCAGGGGCAATGTGAGGTTCAGCTTCTGTGGGGGACCAAAAGCTGTGGGCAAGAGGGGGAGCTATCCCTGGCACACGTGGCTGGTGGTGCCGGAGCTGCAGTCAGGGCTTGGGCAGCTGCTCCCTATCTGCTCTGTGGTCTTTTCATGCAATAAAACCCTAAAACGATGGTAGCTCACAACAATGTTATGCAAACTTCCATTTGCATAAGCATTATGCAAATTGAGATGGATAACCAGCTTTAACCAGGCTCAGGTTGCTTTCAAGTGCCTCTTCCTCAGCTGGTAATTCAATCACTTCAAGAGCAAAGAGCCCCAAACATCAAATTTGTTAACTTTCTTCTTCTCTTGGTGAAGCAATTCACTGGGGCAGGGAGGGATGGAGGGGGGGTGCCATGTGCAGGCACTGCAGTACCCAAGTGGCCTGGTGGGGTCACTGGTGGCTTTCACATCTCGGGTGTCCCAGGAAGGGCTTAAAGAGCTTTCAGCTTCAAACTGGAGGAGCCCAATGAATGATCTGCTCCATCCCAGCTTCCTTGAGACCTTTGGAAAGTCTCTGGGCCTTCTTCATCTGCAGGTACTTTGTTGGACTTTGAGGACAGCGGCATAGGAAGTGATGGGATATTCAGGTAATATTGGAGCAGCTTAGCTACCTATTGCATCTGAGGGGTTGAGAGCTTTGTCTTGCCAGAAAAGGTATTAAATACAACTGCATGGGGGAGAGTGAATTGGATAACGCGTTCATGCTGTCCCTCCCATCCTGATATGGAGGGAGCATCAGTCCTGGAGCATCCCATCCCTCCTGCTAATGGGATGAGGGAGCTGGACTGGGGTGTTTTCCTTCCCTCCAGGAGGGCTGGTGGGGGCAAGCACAAGTGTTGCACACTTCCATCTCCACTGGAGCTCTTCTTTCCCCTCCTGCAGTGAAGTGCTTTCAGTCACTTACCACTGTCTCTCTGGTTCTGCCTCCTGCCAGCCCTGCCTTTCCTTTTCCTGCTTGCCCATCTCTGATCCCTGCCTGGAATATCTTTTGGATGTGTGGCTGCTTTCCAGCTCTCTCAGCCTCTGTAACAAGAGATGGAAGCATTAACTTGCTCTCGGCAAGTAAGCTCAAACGTGGTTGTCACAGACCAGCTTTTGTATGCCCATGTTCATGCTAGGCTGGGTCAGGAGCCTGGATGGCTTCTTGGTGATCTGCAGATTCCTGGTGGTGCAGCCATGGAAAACCTCAGCTCTTCTCCATCTCCAGACCCTGGGAGTCCTTGATTGTTTCCTAACCAAGCAACTGCTGTGTGGTTAAGGGATATCACTGAGCATCCCCACAGAGAAAAGGGATTGGGAAGAGCACAGGGTGACCCAGATCAAGTGGAGAGGCATCAGTACATTATGAGGGGACATGAAGATGTCAATAGATCTTATTGGTGACGTTGCCCAGGGCTTGGTGCAGACCTGCCTGACCCATCCTGGATGTGCTTCAGCATCTCCCAACTCAGCTGGCACAATGACCTGGGTTTCCTGCACCCTGATGGCAGGGAAATGGGGACCAGAATGGCTGTGGGGTCCCCTTAGAGCAGGGCTGGAGCTATAGTAGTGGAGGAATTGGCCTGTGGCCCTCAGGATAGGGCAAGTATGTGAGTCTTGAGCAGGTGCCATGGGCACACACCTCTGCAGAGCAGCAGTGGCAAGTAGATAGCCCGACAGTGGTCTTTGTGGGTCCTGCACCTTATGATCTTCCCTGCTTATAGGTCCTAGCTCCAGCCTGCCGTGTCTCTGACCAGGCTGGTATCTCAGTCTCTGTCTTGCAGAGCTATTAACCTCTGAGCTGGCTAAAGGGGGAGTTTATAGTGAGCAGTCCTATTGACATGCAGATATGAGCCCTTCTCAAGGTCTGGAGGCTTGTGAGGAGAACCTCAATTTGCTTAACTGAGGACTGAGGCAATGCAGCCTCTGTAGCTCCTCATGTCTGGCCGCGAGAAGTGCTGATGGGTTGGCATTGGCTGAGTGTCTCCTATGGTTATCAGCATGTTAAAAGGAAGCACTAAAAACCCTTGGCAGCAAAAGTGGTGAGGGTTGAGACCTTGGTAGGTGTGTGGAGGCACAGATGATGCTGACCTATGGGAATCCAGGGATCTGAGAAACTGGAAAATGGGTGAGAGCCTGCTTAAATGCTATCGGCTTTTATTGCCAAAGAGGATAAATTGCTGAACCATCTGTTTGTGAGCTTTAGGGAGATGATTCAAGAGTCGGGGATAGAATGAGGGGCGACTCCAGGAACACTTTGTGTCTTGAAGAACAAACCAGCCCTCAACCAACCCAAAACAATGGATGACTTCATAGTGCAGTGCCTGCGTGCACCACAGCCCAACCTGGGAGCAAACCTCATCCCCACTGACAAAGAACAAGGATTGCTGGCTGGGAAGAACAGGCAATGAAAAGAAAGCCTGTGTTTGCCTGAAGTAGGAGCAAATGTAATTTGATTACAGCTCCTGCCTACTCTGTGGGTCTGCCAGGATGGCAGTGAGCAATGTGTTATATTCCAGGTGTTGTGAAACTGGGCTCTTCTGTTGCATCCTCAGTAGTGCACAGGCGTAGGGAGAAAACAGGCAAATAAAAGTCTTGGCAAAAGCTACAAGAAGGAGTGCGTCGCCTAAAAATACAGGTAGCAGTTGGAAGAGATTGAAAACTAATGGACTGTGAATGATCAGAAGGGTCAAAGGCAATAAGAAAGCACTTAAATAGAGCAGGGGATTTATTTCGGTGTCAAAAACGGGGCTGTTGTTAGAGACAGATGGTAAAATTGTAAATAGAGTGGAAAAGGAAGGAATGCTCCATAGATCTTCCAAACGCAGAGGAAGGGAGGCGGGAGGGCATGTTTGCTGCAGACAGTGCTGTGGTTGGCATATAAACCCCATAACAGAGGAGGCTGTGGTAGCCTATAGAGCATCTGATGTTCATCAGCCTGTGTATGGAGCACTACAGTAGGTAGCCAGGCGGTCCCCCCACATTGCTGCTTCTTCCACCCAGAGCTGGGTGATTCCTGGGGGCTGGAGGGATCCCAACACTACTGCAACTCTTGGGCAAGAAATGAAGCCACCCTGAGGCAAAGTGACAGGGAAATCCATTTGACATCTTACTGGGGAAAGAGGGAGCACTGGGAATATCTTGGTACGTCTGCATGGCTTGGTGAAGGGTAGGTCAAACTGAAGTGGGGTCTTCATGGCGGGTCTCAGGTGGAGGCATCTGCATAGCTACAGGCATTAAGGTTTGGATGTATTAAGGTTTCCTCAAGTCCTTTGGCTTAGCACCACGTGGCCTCTTGTTTCCTTCAGGTGTATTGTGGAGAATGAGAAGGCTCCTCTTTTGCTGGGTGAGTTATTGATGGGTTTCAAAATGTAGGTATTAATGGAGGGATCAATGAATGCTTGTTTCCATTGGAATCTCCTATGGATTCTCCTCTTGGTTCAGTATCATTTAATAAATCGGTGAGGAAGAGGTGAAGTTGCTGGTGTGCTGTGAGGGAGGCATGGCAAGGGGAGCAAATATGGAACAGAAAAGGCCCCAGTGGCAGTGGTGAGATTAAAAGATCCCATCATTCAATCAGACAAGGCCATACAAAGCTGCCCTTACAAGTTGCTGGAAACCAAGAAAAGCCAGTTTGTTTCTACATACGTGCACAGGGTGAAAGATAACTGCCATGGGGGCTGCTCTCAACACCCAGTAAGCAAAGGACTGCCTGAGTCCCAGCTGATCCCTTACCAAAAGGTTGTTACCCTGGGTCTGAGCTGCAGGGGGGTTCCGGGATAAGCCTGTCAGCTGCAATCAGTGTTATCTGTCATAACCGTTGTTATCATTGTGGCTAATGGCTCATTATCCAGTGCAGTACTAGGTCAAGTGAGTTGTGCCAAGAGCTGCTGAGAAGTCAGGCCTGGAGCAAGGTGTGAAAAGCAAGAGGTGAGAATGAGGAGGGTGGAGCTGGATCTCCATTGTGCCATGGGTAAATGTGGGATTGAAGGGGGATGTGGGTGGCTGCAGGAGGAAGGCTGGCCTAGGAGACAGCCCTGATGTGCCCACGAGCTCCACTCCATCAGCATCCCTCTATGTGCCCAAGGCAATATAAGGGTCTGGCGCCAGCTCGCTTTGGATAACACTTCCTTCTGGAAGGTGGCTAATCGTTGAAACAGGCTGCTGCCATTCCCCTGGGATACAAAGGGGCTGGTCCCCTCAACTGCCTGTCTCTCATCACAGCCCTGGTTCCAAGGGGCTGAGGAAGGATATGGTTACATGTATTATTCTTTAAGATGAAAATAGCTAAATAACACCCTGAGCCCCCTGCTCCCACACTGGCCATGAATAATTTATCCGCAGATAATTAATTATTCAGCTTATTTCTTCATTAGTTGAAGAACCTGAATGCGATTAGCTGCTTACCTCCATGGAAAAAATCCCACTTCTCTTATTCTGAAGCAAGTAAATAAAACAGGAGCAGCTCCTCGCTGCAAACAAAAACCCACCCTCTGGTGACCCTTTACACCAGGTTCCCTTCCCGAGTGGGGTATTCCCATAGTGCTGCTCACCCATGGTGGATGAATTGGGTCAAGGCCCAGAGGCAGTCCCTAGAAAGCTGAACTAAGCCAATCGGGATGGGGAATCTGGTTAACCTCTCCCAGCCTGGCATCCAGAGCTGCTGTATTTGAACTGATGCACTCTCACATGGGGGGAAGCTGCCTGCTTGTGCCTTTAAAGTGGTTCTGTTGTGGCTGTGTGTCCTTGTGCCCTTCAAAGTTTATTCTTAAGGATGCTCTGGGGATGCAAACCCTGCTGGGAATCCACATGCCTGTATGGCTGCATTGGCAGAGCTGGGTGAGATGGAGATCTCTGCTGGCACCGGGAAAGCTGTCCCCATCCATTAGTTGGCATTTCTCATCCCACTGGGGCTTAGTAGGGTGGCTTTGGGGGAAAAATAAGTGGTCTGAGTTGGCAACTGTTGCTGCTGTCCTTTCCTTACCTGTTCTGGTTCAATTCACGTGCCTGTACCTGCCCAAGCAATGCGGAAGGGGAGTCTCCTTGGAAAAACTCCTTGCTGGAGTTCTCTGCTTGTCCATGCAGCTGCTTGGTCTTGTTGCTGGCTTGTTATGGGAGCAGCAACACCACGGGCAGGCCCTTCACTGAATGGATGTACACGGCTGGTGTGTTTACCTGCCTTGGATGCTAGCTGGACTGTGAGCTACTCCAGTGGCCGGTAAGTAACACACTTGCTCTGCACAGTGTTGTCTTCAGTGGTGTCTGCTCACTGGGATTAGTTCATCAGTGATGTTGTACCTGGAGAGCAATGTCATGATGTGACTCACTGTGGTGCTGGCCTGTGCTCCGGTTGATGTCATACAGGGAAAGCATGATGGTAATCATCAGCTCTCCACAGGTTGTGTCCTTGGTGTCAGGGAGCTGCGCTGGGTTACAGAGGGTCGCAGCTCTTCTCCCTGGAGCTTCATGCGGATGTGGCCATCTCAGTCCTATCTATTTATGCTTTCATTTTAAGATGCCACACCATCTCTGCTGGTGTTGTATAACACCCAGCACTTCCAGCTGTGTTATCCTTGGCCTTGCTCTTTCATTCAATATGTGTCCAGTCTCTGGGGTCAATCTTTTCTTCCCCTTTAGTTCCATTCTCTTGCAGCTGGAGGAGCTTTGGGTTGTGCAATTCATCCTGATTGCTTCCTCTGATGAAGCCTCTGTATAACTTACTGCAGACTTGGAGCACACATCTCCCTTTTCCCTTCCTCCTATTGCTCTTCCAAGAGGTTCTGCACCAGGCCTGAGATCCACTTGCAGTGTTTCAGGTCAGCTGCAGCAGCCTTGGGCAAGGCAGAAGCCGGAGCTGTGTTGTGTGACACTTCCCTGGGGTGATGATCCCTGATTTCCCATCTGTGTGTGCATCCAGGGAGAGGTCAGCCAGGAGAAGCCTCAGCCTGCAGAGATGCTGGGTGAAGGCAGGTGGCTGGATGTGCCTTTAGCTCCCATGGGAGAAGAAGCTTGGGAAAGGGCCAGAGCTGAATCAAGCTTACCAGTTGTCTGGCCAGTAATTCCTGCTCTTCACAGCAGGTTTGGGAATACTCGGCAGTCCATGGCTTGCAATAGCAGCTACCCACTGTCAGCCCCGGGCTAACCAGCCCCAGCCTTCAGTAGCTGGAAGAAACACCCCAGCTTCAGTGATCTGTGGACTCTGTGGCCATAGTGAGCTGCTGCAGCTCAGCCCTGGGTGCCCTAGGATGCCCTTGGCCATAAGGCAATGTCAGGGGTCCCAACCAGCTCCCATGTACCTGTTGGGTCCTCGCATGCTTCAGTAACCCCATGTGCAGGTCATGCTGGCTCCTTGGCACTCACATTGGTGGGCCAGAAATGAGGTGGCTTCAGCCGACACTTTTTGGGATGACTTTAGATACCCTGTGCCTCCAATCAGACTCTTATTTTCTTCCCCTGCAGAATGTCTTAATGGTTTCCCTGCTGCCATCATGGTTTTGATCCACCTGAGTGATCCCCAAACTTGCTGACGCAGTGTTTTGGTTGTGCTGCTGCGTTTATTGCCATATCAAACCTCCCATCACCAGCATTTAACCCTGCTTTCATCTCCCGCTGCTCCTCTTTTGCTCTCCATATTCTGTTTGTGGTGCAGTTTTGCTTGAGCTCTGTCAGCCCCACATGTCCCTGCGTTTCTGCTGACCCTGGTATGAGCTCTGTATGCTTTATCACACTCACTTGCGTTCCTTTGCCTTGTACCAGAGCCAAAAGAGCTTCATAGTCAGCATTGGAAAGTTCTGCAGCTGCTTGTTCTGTACACCCTGTACCATTGTGCATGTTCATGCAAAATCAGTGTGTCCCACTTTGGGCTGTATCCCCAGCTGTCATCTGACTGTGTATGATGCAACTCGCACCTATGGCAAAGCCTCTGCTAGAGGCTGCAGTGGTTTTCTGTGCCTGACTGTGGCTGTATCTTTGGTTTTATAACACACGCATTGGCAGGTTGTAATGACTGCTTTTATCTGTTCTCTTGGCCATGTCGGATAGTCTGGTTCTTCAGCCAGCTTTTGCAAATGCAAACTTCTTACCTTGGTGATCTTCCTTCCTGTATTTCAGCTGTTCAAGATTAGACTGTGTGCTGAAGGATATGCATCGTGCAATTGCCTTCATTATCAGATGTCATGCCTCATTTTTCCAGGGCTCTGCATTTCCTCATGGAAAACTTTGCTGTGCCTCATGGACCTGAGGATTCATGGAGGAGAGCTGTACTTACGAGACTGTGGAAGGAGGAGAGCTGTACTTATGAGACTGTGGAAGGAGGAGAAAGGGCAAGGATGTCGTACATCCTATCTCTGGCTGTCTGGGTGCAAGCAGAACCCAAAGCATCAGCAGGGTTACTTTAGGGAGCTGTTGAAGTCACTGTGTGACTGCATTGATGCAACCAGCTCCCCCCTGCCCACCAGAGGAGCTGTTCCCAGGCCTGGGGAGGGATCAGTTCTGATCCTAGGTGGACAGGGCATCCCTGGAGCCATGCCACCGCAACACCAGTGGAAGCCACTTATTCCATCACCTCTTGGGGCTGGGACTGCTCTCCCCCCAGCTCCTTCCTTGCTTCAGCCCCTTCACAGGGAGCAGCATCACTACCAGCACCAGAGCTGTACCTGGGGTCAGCAACATGGTCCAGCCGGGTGTTCGTGTTGCCAAGCAACCTGTCTCCCACCGCTGGGTTTCCATGGCAACGGAGTAGGATTGCAGAAGGGGGGGGGACGGACGGGACAAAAGCAGATGCTGCTTCTCATGGAGCTGCACCCCTACCCAAAAGCTTCACATGGGTCTGTGGGTGCAGGGATGCAAAGGGTGCAGGAGTTCACTCTGCCATAGGTGCAGGTGGGTGCAAGAAGCAGGTGACCTTGGTGGACCATGAGACCTGTGCGCAAGGGGTCCAGGAAAGCCAGCCTGAAAGCTCAGTGCTCGACAAGCATCATTGGGTGCTTTTGCCCAAGTAGCAGGGAGTCACTGAAGGCTAAGACAGCAGAAGTCAGGCAGAAAGGGAGCCTGTTGAGACAGGCCTGTGTTTGATCACTGCCCTCTCTGCTGGTTATCAGCTGCTCAGGCTTCCAGGTCCTCTGTTGCCAGTCTTTCTTATTCACAATCACTGGCTTGCTTGGCACAGTGTTCCCCTGCTCTGGCTGCTGGACACAGAGTGAGCACTGGTCAGCATAGGGGAGAAACAGCCCCTGACTTGTTCTCCTTCCAGTTGGCTGGAATCTCAGCTGACAGCACCCTATACCTAGAGTGCTGTCAGCTGCAGCTGTGGTCCTTGGCAGCCTCCACCACCAGGTAACCCTGGGCTTAGAGCATCATCCAAAAGCACTCAGCACTTTGGGATGTTCTCAGATCATGAAACCCATTTTGGAGCAGGGCTGTTGGCATTGTGGCTCTGTGCGGATCAGATCAGAGTAGGCACAAGGAAAGATGAAGTCCCAGATGGGTGGTGAGGATTAGAACAGGAGAGAAAGGAGGAACTTGTGCTCATGCCCTGTGTCAGAAGTATTCAACCTTGTTCAAGAACAGTCCTGACTCTTTCTGATCCAGGAAGAGCAGGGTTTACCTTCCTAATCCCATTAGGAATGGCAGGGGCTGGAAGGACAAGTCTCAAGGCTTGACTCCTGCATCAGGGCTGGGAGCTTTGCACGTGGATGTCACATGGGAGATGGGGGATTTTGTGCGACAACTGCCTGTTCTTGCTGTCCTTCTGCCCCTTTGCACTGGAAAGAGCAGCTGCTGACACCTACCCAGCCTGTCCCATCTTCTTACCCTTCATCCCCTGGACAGCAGTGCACAGAGAGCTCTGAAGAAAGCAGATGCTCTGGTTAGGTTTTGCATGCAGAGAGCATCTGTGGACAAGGCTTCTGCAATTACATGGTAACAGGTCTTCATCCACCCCAGAAGCTGGTACCTCCTGTAGGTGAGAGCTCCTGGGCATGAGGCTGGAGAGGAGCCTGGGACATCCCTTTGGGTCCTCTGCTGCCATGGACACAGTCCCTCCCAGCCCCAGCCATGGCCTGGCTCCTCAGGCAGAGTTTCTCCGCTTGCAATGCCAAAGCTGGATCATGGGAATAATTGGACATTTCTTTCTGCAGTTATTCACAGCCGGTTTCTGCCTGCTTGTCCTGGTGCCAACATTGTCTTCAGGCTTCAACAGCTTTTCTCCCTTCTGTGTATTTAGACCCTGATGTATTTATAGCTGACGGTGATATTCCCTCTTGGCTGTTGTTTTACTAACACGGGCTCCTTTCTCATGGTCTCCCTCTCTCCTAAACATAGGTGGCCAGATTCCTCATTGTGTCTCCTCCCTACAGCAGCGTTACTCCTTACCCTACCAGTAGGCTGTACTGCTCCCAAGTGTGTACCTGGACTATGTTAGTCTCAGCCACAGATTTGTCTCATAATCCTCCTTCAATCAATGTGGTCCTTTTTCTGAGGGACTGGTAAAAAGGCAGAGAAGAAGAATTCTACTCCAAGTCCCTGATTTTACACCCCATGCTGTTACGCTGCGATTTCCTTCTGCTTGTAGGATACTCAGGTCTTGCATTACATTATCCCATCTTCCTATTTTGCAGCCAATCTCATCTGAATATTCCCTTGGGGAACGAGGGCTCTGTTCAAAGTGCTAAGCAGGCTTGGTCTCGCTGTATGCCTCAGGCAGATCGAGAGTTTCATTTTAATGATCAAATAAAAGGAGGGTTCCTACATGGAGGCAGTGGGCCTCTGGTGCTGCTGTGGTCACACGGTGCTTCCCATCTGCAGACGTTCTGAAGCTGCCTTTGAGATGCGGTGTCTGATGTCAGGTTGCTGAAGTTTCTCATCTTTTCTGCCTCACTGTTAGTGCCTCCCTGTCTCTTCTCTGTCCCATGTGTTCTTCTGTGCATTCCTGTAGCCCCATCTCCAGGTGCTTTAGTTCTATCCAGGTGGATGAGGACAGTTGATCCCGCAGACAAAGGGGATGCAGTAATCCACTTAGCCTGGCATGCGTTCCCCTTCCTAAGCCTTGGGAACACTGTTTGCTTACTCACAATTAGCCTTGCTGTGTGAATCTGCTGTGAAGCCTCATCTTCTATGAAATCAGATTAATGGGCTTGTGTCTCATGTTTAAATACAGCCCCCACATGTGCTGAATTCTGAACCAATAATACTTTATCTTGATGTAATAAAAATAACTGCCAGCAGAAATGCTGTCCCTTGTGCCTATTCTTCACCACCCCAGGGAATTGCTTGCTCCTGTCTCCTGCTTCCCTGTTCCACGTCCTTATATGTCTCTTACTTCCATGGACAACTTCACCCCGCTTGAAAATGGAGGTCAAGTAGTGCTGGAATGTGCTCTGAGTTATCCTTTAATCTTTCCTCCTATTCTCACATAACAACCCTTGTTCTTTCTCTCTTTCAGCCAGCCAGATGCTGAGGCTCTCTAACTACCTATTTGTTTCAATACCTTAACTGACTTGATGCAATTTCCACTTTATGAAAACTTGGTGGCCTCTGTGACCTTCATTCCAGGACTCCTCTCTTCCAATCTGTGCAGGGTCCCTGCTTCTTCCTAATGCCTGTCTTCAAGTGACTGCTCAGCCCATTACCTTGCAAGCTCTTCTTTGTGAGCTTTTATTTTTAGTGTCTCTTCCTCCTGCTTGGGGTTTCTTGCACTTCTGACACCTTTGCACTTGATGCAACTCCAGGCATCCTGCACATTTGTGTCCATGACCTCTCTCCAGCTGACTTCACTAACCAATTCCTTTTTGTTTCTTGATGCCCACTCTGCTTGCAATGAAAATCCTCACTCGCAGGCTTATTTCCATTTGCTTAATCACAAGTTCATTTAGGTCAAATATTCAACTCGGGACTCATCTCTGCAATCAACCATTCCATAATATCTCCCTTTCTCACTAAGACTAAATAATCATTGCTGCATGGGTTCAGGGGAGCATAAACCTGCCAGCTCTCACATCAGCTTCATCTGCTCTATGGCTGCAAGCAGCTTTTGCTTTCCAGACTCCCCCATAGACCAGAGCCATAGAAGTGCCCTAGTTTCTGCTTCATCTCCCAAAGGGGAGGTTTCCTGCATGAAGAGGTCACAGCTTGGTCCCTTGTAAGGAGGATTACTCCAGCCTGGTTGTTCCAACACACCCATTCCCTACGTGTGTTTCTCCATGACACTGGTCTCCACCAGGTCTTTGGAGAAGACCATCACTGCTTGTATTGCACTTGCAATCCAGCGTGGCTGAAGAAGGTAAAGGGTTGGTCCTTAGCACTTG
>JAVHNF010065277.1:2268-18370 GCA_034783455.1 Micropsitta finschii
CAGCTTGGTGTCATCAGCAAACTTGCCGAGGGCACACTCAATCCCACTCCATGTCACCAACAAAGATGTTGAATAAGTCTGGCCCCAACTGAGGGACACCACTCATTATTGGTCTCCAGCTGGACATTGTGCCATTGAGCACAACAGTTTGCATGTGGCTATCCATCCAGTTCTTTCTTCACCAAGTAGTCTATCTATCAAATTGATGTCTCTCCAATTTAGAGACAAGGATGTCATCCAGGAAAATTAGTTAAACATTATTCCAGGTGAAATTCTGAAGTCAAACTTCCATTGTAAGTCCTTTTAAGATTTTAAGTCATTTAATATTCTTTTCCCATCCTCTTCAGTCTTAAATGGTGGTATGCAGGTGCTTGACTATTTTTATTCATTTAGTTACATGTAAATGTATTTCTCTCAATTTTCAGTTTGCTTTATTGTAGCCAAAAAAGTGTGGGTTTGTTTTGGTTTTGTTTTGTTTGTTTGTTTGTTTTTTCTTTTTTGAGGAGAGGGAGATGTTGGCAGACTTTTTTCATTCTTAGTAGGTCTTGCTAGGTAGCTAGGTACCTTATTAGATGTTCCTGGGTTGTTCCGTGCCCATTGAAAATTTGTTCTTATGCTCTAAGACCTCTGTTTTCTATGAATGTTGCTATTGAATGACACATTCCACACTCAGAGAAAAGGCAGCAATTATTATTACTATCATTTAACATTTCAGACGTCATGAGGAAAAAAGTAATCTAGAAGCATTAATGAGGGATTTTCAATATTTTTTTGTATCTGTAAACCTGGGAAATGCTATAAAGAAATAGTTCAATATAAAACGAAATTCAGTTTTCTAGTGGAAAGTAGTTTTAAACTAAAGATGAAAATAATTTGACGGAAGTCTTTGGGAAGATTCATGGTGGTTTATTTTGCCCTTGATGTCATTCTGGACTTCACACTTGTATCTTTTTCATTCGTTTGTCTCAAGAGATATTTCCAGTGTTTTGAAATGGTTGTGAATAATCCATTTATTAGTAAGTATTTATTTGTGTGTTTATTGCTTTTTTTTCAGGCCATTTAATGAAAACTGTACTTTACATTTCATTTCTCTATCAGTCGGGGAATAAATTACAATGCCATTAAAGCTAGAGTGGCAGAATGCACAATTAATGACTTGCAAAAGTATGCTGTAAAACCATGCTGGAAACATCGTGAAATTAATAAAGCTGTAATGCAGTTAGAAATGGAATTTGTATTCTGGGAGAAAACCTATGTCAATCTTAGTGGTTTTCTCAGTTAATATATTTCAGGTTGCATTTAAGGCCGGCACCTAACTTTCTACATAGAAGGATTTCTTATTACAGGAATGAGGCCAGACCTGGAGTGAAATGTGGCAACTCTGTAACCATGCAAAAACATTTTGCAGCTATTCCTGCAGTAGGCCAGATTACCAGTTCCTGTAAACACTGGCACTGTTGCATGGTTAAGACACTGCATTGCACAAAAAAAAAAAAAAAATAAAAAAATATGTTGCAACAGTGGAATAATTGGCAAGAGGTGAAAAATCTCCTCGTGTTTATTCAGTATGTTATTGACAAAGAACTACTCAAACCTGAATCATGAGCCTTCCCGCCACCCCCTCTCAAATTTTGTTTATATATTTTTTTTGCATATATAGAAAAAACAGTTTTCTTAGGCAAACTGAATCCATATCTGGAGCACTGATGTGGGAAGAAACTTTGCTAGGCTATGACAGAACCAACACTCTGGTGCCGCTGTCTCTGTGTGGAAACAGGAAAGAGCTAGTGTTGAAACACTCAATTGGAAATCATGGAGTTTTCCTTTTTATCATTATCATTGTACATGTAAGTTGATAACACAGGGAGAGTTTAAAACAAAACAGCAAAAAGAAGCATTAATCTAACAAAATTTTGGAATGTTCATACTTACACATCTGTTCTAAATCCTCTCTATATTCAGTGAAAAAACACAGACGCATACAGATATTTTATGTTATCCAGTAACAGACTGAGGATAGACTAGTCATCTTGCAGAGAGGCTTAGCAGTCTTCCTTGGATATAAAATAAGGGTGAACAATTCAATTAGTTCTGGGGCCTAATTTTCAAAGGCTTAAATCACGGATGAGAACGCTACCTATAATTTTATAGATTTATAAGCCAACTAAAACTCTAGTACTGACCCTCTTGCCTCAAACAAAGCCAAAACCAAGCAACCAAACAAATAAACCCCCCCAAAATCAAAAGTTTGTATATTTAATTTATAGATGCAAGCATTCATTTATTTAATTATAAACAGTGACTTAAGACTTCAATATATCATGCAATCTGCAAACTGGTACTCAAATAGAAGATTATTGCTTCAAAAACATTTTCGGAAGCGAATAATTTTCTAGTGAGCATTTCTAGGGCTTGCAATTTTTTTCCTCAGAGGACTGTTTTACAGAAATCCCTTTAAAATGGTACAATCAATACCGATTTTTTTTTTTTTTTTGGGGTGGGGTGCAGGGTTGGAACATATCTTACCAACTGACAGCAATAAACATGGTAGTAATACAAGGAAATGTAACAAAAGAATAGAAGGAAGTAAGCATAAAGACGAAAGTGGAGAGATGAGAAATTCAGAACAGCTGATTCTGAAGCACATCCATTGCCAGAGCAATCACCGATAATACTAAGCCAGCAGCTGCCACTGTGGCTTTTCATTTTTTTCTGGAAAACATGTAAATCTCCCATGTAGATCTCTTGGTGTATCACAGAAAGATTTTCAGTACCTATCTGCATCTTCCAAAGTACTTAGGAAGAGTAGGTAGTGAGGAAAGATAGAAGTGTATGTGATTTATAGGTCCTGGACTGTACAATACAATCTCTTTTTAAGGAGGGGAAAAAAATAGAAACCAAAAAAAAAACCACAAAACAAAACAACCATCATCAAACAAACCTTCTGGCTAAAGAGAAGGAAAAAGAAACTTGAGAGAAGAAAAAGGAAAGCATTCTGGACCACTTGGAATTTTTTTGTAACTGTGTATTTTCTGATGTCAAATCTTGCCATATTTTAATGTACACTATCTTTTAATGCATCGTGTGTTTCTTTGGCTCATTAGTGTCATGCCAGTAATTCAGTGGAGCAGCAAGCTGACAGATCCTCTAGCTCAGAAGTTGTTACGGTAACCTTTCTGTACTTCTCTTCCTCACTGTGCAAGCTGTATCTGTCTTCCAGGGTTTCTGGAAGGCAAAAAGGTCATTGCTGGGATGTCACCAGCTTTTGACAGACATTCAGAACCCTCAGGCAATGAAGCCATCCATACGTAACCTAAAGTAGTACAATATTTGCAGTCATTTTAAGGTCAGTCTGAACTATGCCAGGTTTTTACCTTAGACAAATTTGCAACCAGTTTATTTTTTCTCCCCCTATGAGTGGCATTTGTAGCTAAAAGTTGGAACAAATTAACAAGGTGGAGAGCACTAAAACTTAGTTCTGTTCTTTTGATACAGGCAACCTCTTTTATCCTACTTAGGCTTCCCTGCCTTTCCTCTTTGCACCTACCCAGCTAGGAGGGACTGGATCTCAGCCACTGATGTTTTCTGAAGTTCTGTACTGGTGGTTTGGATGCCTTATATTGTCTCAAAAGGCAGCACAGACCTAAAACGTGAATATATTTTCAATGACATAAGAAATATTATTCCAGAAAATGAACTATTTATTAGGGGGGAAAAAGGTTGCATAAGCATAATAATATTCAATTGAAAAATGTACTACTAATAATAGAGAAGTGGTTTTATTATTTTTTTAACTTAAAATTATGTCTTTACTTATTTTCTGGAATGAATGATATGACTTTAAAGACAGATTCATGGAGAGTTTATTAGTGACTCACAAGAGCATCAGAGAAAGAGACCTGTCCTGGTATGCACTATGACATGGTAGGTATGACTTTTGATGAAACGTGAAACTCTGGAAGAACTCCCTCTGATGGATTTGGAGCACATCTCTGAAAGGGCACTTCACTCCTCAGTTTGTTCCAATCTCAGTGAAGCACAGACATGTCTGTGCAGTGTCCAGTTTAAGACAGAGTACCTTTTATAGTCAGTCAGTCTTCCTGCAGCTGTTCCGTTTTATATTCATAAACACTTAACAGAGCAAGAAGCTTATCCTGTCTCTAGAAAAGCATCCATGTACTTCCAGATCACTTAATACAAGTGATGTGATGCATTAGAGTTACTTTCACTCTGTGAATAGTATATGACAGTTTTGAAGAAATTGTTTTATCAAAGCATTTTCCTATTAATTCCCCTGGGCAATCTGGGAATATTTTAGGAGTTGCATGGCATATCGAATGGTCTATTATTTGACTATTAGCTTGAGGATTCCTAATTTTTTTCCTACTCCCTATTTCTTCTGAAAAATATCTTTCTCTGTGAGAGTGGATGTGGTAGTCATATGTTCATCAGGAAGCTGACTGTAATTTCTTCAAAATATTGCTTCCTTGATATCTTTTCAGAGTAACAGGTTTTATTTCCTAATTTTACAGGCAAGTAACTTATGAGTAAACTAAAAAAAGACTATTTATGTGTTATACATTAACAATTCTTTGAGCAAAATAGTCCCCCTAGTGCAGTTTAGCCCCAGCCAGAGATTAAGCCTCACACAGCCTCTTGCTCTCCCCAGCAAGGGGGGGTGGGGAAGAGAATTGGAAGAGTAAAGTGAAAAAAAATTGTAGGTTGAGATAAAGACAGCTTAATGGGAAAAGTAAAAGCTGTACACATAAGCTACTTCCTATCAGCAAGAAGGTGTTCAGCCATCCCGCGAAGGCAGAGCATCATCATGCATAACAGTTACTTGGGAAGGCAGAGCACCATAACTCTGAACATCCTCCACCTTCCTTCTTCTTTTCCCAGCTTTATATTCTCAGCATGATGCCACATGGTATGGAGTATGCCTTTGGTCAGGCAGAGTCAGCTGTCCCAGCTGTGTCTCCTCCCAGTTTTTTGTACACCCCCAGCCTGCTCACTGGTCGGGAGGTATGAGGAGCAGAAAAGGACATGACTCTGTGTAAGCAGCTCAGCAACAACTGAAATATCCCTGAGTTATCATCTTTTTTTTTCTCCAATGCAAATACAAACATAACCCATATTATCTAGTATAAAGAAAATTAACTCCACCCTAGCCAAAATCAGCACACCTAGATACGTGTTTGTGACAAGAAACAATTGCTAGTACTCAAGCATAAATTCTATATACCACAAGATGAGAGAAACAAGTTTCTGAAAGTGAGGATTACAGGATATTTCAGGACTGTATGTAAGACTGCAATTGAGCAGACATTTAACCCTAACTCCTATCAATGTAATTTGAGGCATGCTGTTTCTGACAGATACAGAACTTTGTTTTTCTAAATCCAGAAATCATCTACGCAACCATTTACTATTTGATCTTCACTAAGTAACTGCATGATAGAGGTTTGGGTTTGGTTGGTTTTTTTTTCAATTTTGTTATGTCTTAAAATATGCCGGATGGTAGCTCCTCACTTTTGAAAGACAATTTTGCTTTTAAGTTCTTTTCGAAAGAATAGCATGGTTAAGGGAAAATAAAATCTTAGGAAAAAGTATGAATAATATTTTACTTTAAATCAATTCTTCATCAAATTGCCACTTTGCTGAATGTTCTCTGAAGTTTATCACATAAATATGGGCAATTTTATAGCAGTATTTTGAAGACTTATCTATTTGTATGACCATGAAACTGGGCAGTAAGGGAGCAATATCTATAAAGAAGTAAATAATTTTATAAACTATGAAAATAAGTACCAGCCATGGTGAACTTGCCCGAATAAGTATGTGCCACTTGTGGGAAAAGAATGCCTTATGATCTCCCTAAATTTTATTTTTCATTTGCTTGTGTGGCAACTATGCAACTCAATATTAGGGAAATTATGTAGGATCCTGTACAATTTATTCCTTTTCTAAACCCATCAGTACCAACTTTAATAAACCAAAAAGCCATCAACCAGTGTTTTAAAATCTACAAACTGAAGTGGTTAAGAATCACTGATGTTTCATTGGCACACAGAAAAAGAAGAATGTCCCAGAATTGATACTGCCAAGCTCAATTTACTAAGCAGAGGAAGCAAGGAATGGGCTATGTTTGGAAAAGCTTCTCACTCACCCACATGCTCAAGTGCATACACAGTCTGGTGAGACTGCTCTTTTCACCAGCCGGTAAGGGTGCAGTTGAGCCAGGGGAAAGTAACACCTCTTCTGACCTCTACCAATGTCAGGCTTCTCAGCAGCATCTTGGGTCCAATATGTGATGTTTTTACACCAGGTTGGGCATCAGCACAGTGATGGTTCTTTCATCTCTAATGCTGAGCATCTTACTAGCCCAATGTTGGAATGAGCTGTCAGTCAGGTCTACACACAATGATATCTTAGTAAATCTTTCCAGCAGTTTCAGGTAGTACTCTTGTGTCATTGCTAATTACACCCAGTTGTTACCTGCATTGTCATCTTTGCCACAGCTCACTACAGTCAGCCCCCACATGCATTGATGTCAAGCTCTTGGCTAAAGCAAGGCTGTAATAGTCCTGTGCAATCAGTGCAACTGCCGACTTTTTGTAAGGTGTGGTTTGGAAGGGTGAGAAGGTCCTTTCAACTGAAGTTATGAGACTAATTTCAGTCTCTGACCATACCTGAGGATTATTAGAAGGAAAGACTTCTTTAGCTGCTGAGTTTTAATAGTAAATCACTTGAGCCCTGGCAATCAGTATACAAGGCAAATTATAGACATAGTTCAGTACCAATCTCCCCTTTATAGAATTGATAAATAAGAGGGATGACAAATTTGATGCAGGGAATGAAGATGATGGTGTAGAATAAACACTGAATAGATACCCTTATGGAATAGGTTGATCAGAGACAAGTTACTTACATAAAGGAAAAAATAATTGAGTACCTAAATGTGAAGATTCAGGGCCAAAGAAATAATTGATCAATGACAATAATGCATTTCATAGGGGATCTGGGAGATGGGATAAAGAGGAAGAGTTGAAACTGATGGTTAAATTAATGATTTGTGGGAACTCGTAGAAAGCATGCAGGATGCAGACACTTTGTATCCAAAAATAAAGATGTTCAAAAGAATAGGACTCATGAGAAAAGCCAACCTGGATGTAGAAAAAGTGGGCAATTGAAAAATAATTAAATAAATAATTAAATTTCTTGTATACTTGGGTCAAAAGCCCAAGAACAAAAGATCACTTGGAAGAGAAAAAAAATCGGGATCACTTAGTGACAAATAAACATGTTAAGGTGGATGATCAGAAAACCACAGCAACTGAGGGAGGCCTATAGTAACTGAGTTGTTGGTAAAAATAAAAAAAAAAAAAATAAAAAAAAATAGCTGAGCAGAAAAAACCATACTTTTATAACAAAATTGGAAAGAACCCTCACAGTATCTTTAATGGAATTTTTATTCATGCTGAGACGGAAGAAGCTTACATATATCCTCAGAGTACGATCCAGTATAACATATAATAATCCCAGATGACTGTGCTGATCTAGGGATATTGTTTAGAGAAATGGAAGTTTAGGAGAGTTTTATGATTTTTAACGAATCTGTAAAACCTGGATCCATTAACACTATTACCTTTTGACTGGGCAAATAATAAATTCAGTATTTCTGCTCATTAAGGTAACCAAACTAAGTTGAAACTGTGTAGGTGTTAGTTTCAACAGTATAAAAAAATCTTGAGGTTTTCCAGAAAGAATAATTAAGATTATAGAAAACATTGAATATGTGCAAACTCTTCATAGGTTCTACTGAAGAATGTTATAATGTCTTTTTTGTTTTCTTTTTTTTTTTTCTAAAATGATAATACAAATGTTTTTCTCAGGCTTAAGTGAAGTTGTAAACTTTCTGTTCCATTAAAAATTATGATGAGGTGGAAGTGATGAAGATTAATACAGGACTTACAAAGTGGTTAAGAACTTGGCTATAGGAAGACAAGTCAAACGGAAGAGTCAATTATTAGAATTTAGAGAAATCCTTAAGAAATACATGAATACAGTTTGGGATGAACACAGTAGAGAAAAGGAAACAAAAATAGAGAAAAGGATTAGATATACATTCATGGAATTTGTAAAAATCAACACAGAGAAATATTATCAACATGAAGAAAGACTGCAATATATTCTCTTTGCTACTGGCAACTGAAGTAATAGAATTCCAACGAGATTACATAAAATATAAATTGAAGGACAAAAAGAAATACTTTTTTAAACTGAGGATCTACCAAGTGATTGAATGGTTTCTTTGCTTAAGTACTAAAAAAGAATAATGAAATTCTGAAAAAGATTAAACAATGTTTTTTAATCAGAACCAGATTAAAACTAATTTCATTTTACAAGGCACTGACTAAGATCTTGTTCGGAATAGTGCATACAATTCTGGTCACGAATTTTCAAGAAAGATGAACATAATAAAGGAGCAGGTGTAGAAAATAGCTGTTTGGGTGATTAGGGACAAATGCAATATTTACGTGAGCGAGAGAGATTTAGAACTTGGCTTGTTCAGTCTAGGAAAAAGAAAAAAATAAGAGAATGAATTTGATGCAGACTGATGTTTTCAGAGTTAGCAGCTAAAATAACTAATGTGAAGCAGCTAAAATAACTAATTAAACCTAAAAGACAGGACTGATACCTGATCAAATAAAACTTTATGAGAGACTCAAATAAATCTAGAAATGGAAATTAGAGGATTTGTAACCAGCTGGAACTGAAATGTCTTCCAAACTTGCCAGCAGAGGCAAGGTGCTTTAAGGTTCAGTTGCGTCAGGAGTAAATTTTAAAATTACACTTTAGTTCATTATCGCTGAATATGTGATATTAATGGTGACATCAGCTGTTCTGGTTGTTCATGTTAAAGATATAAAAGGAGATTGGATCACACTGTTTTGCTTTGCCCTGTGTTGGTCTCATGTGAAGATGAGTTTTTGTTCTTGTTTAACAAACTCTTTGCTATTGAATGTTGGGCTTGAGAACTTCTGCTGTCTTTCTATGGTACAGCATGACTGTCACACTTGGTATTTTGCTTTTTCTAGATGTATTTACTTTGTAAGCTTACTGGGAAATGTTAATGATGAGTATTGCAGGGATGTGGATATTCTTGTACAATTTACAACCACTGAGAGGCTGTCTACAATTATGGGAGGACTAGAAGAAAACAAAAAATAATTGAACACATCTAATGCTATTTCCCATCATTTTTCCCACTTCTAGCTTCTCTTCCAAAAACTATGCTACATGAGACATACAGTCATAGAATCATAGAATCATAGAATGGTTTGGGTTGGAAAGGACCTTAAGATCATCTAGTTCCAACTCCCCTGCCATGGACAGGGGGACCTTTCACTAGACCATCAAGAAGGTCCCCAACTCTGATTCATCTCCAATAATGATTTATTAAAGTTTAATATCTTGACCTGATTCAAGAGTACCCACAATACTGTCATTAGAAATGTTAAACAAATTTTATATCAAACAGTTTGCCACAGTAAGACTTTTTCTGTGATCATTTCTGCTATATAATTAATTGCAAATATGTATTTTATTCTGTAATGGATTCTAAACTATTGTATTAAGCTTTGCTATCTAAAAGTGTGATGACAGTTTTTATATTGGAAGTCTTGGTATTAAAATTCTTTAATCTCTTTTTGAAGTACATATAAATTTCAGAATTTAGACCTTCTTTGCACCCTGCTGATTTTCAGAAATTGTGAATGAACTCTACAGTTTAAATACATGACTTCCTGCTAATTTTGTGCGGGTATTTTGAAAAGGTGGAGGCAGAGTTGTTTTCTCCAAACTCCAACAAACAGTTATTACACTGAAGAATACATTTTATTCCACTTTTTCATTGTTCAGGAATTGTGTTGAAAATCTGCATTTGAAAAACTGATAATTTGGTTATCACTTATCTTGCTATTGCTTTAAATGAGAAATAATTTAAGCATTTTCCTAAAAAGTTAATGTCACAGGTCTTCTCACATGTTTGAAGTATGGGGAAGTATCTTGCTAAAGCAGGGTCTTAAAGTGTAGGTTTTCTGACTCATAAAAAAAATTCCAACTATTAAAAACTTAGATATTGAAGATTGTCATGACTTAATTCCAGCTATCAACTGAGCCCCACACAGCCCACTCACTCACTGCCCCCTGTGAGATGAGGAGGAGAATCAGGATAAAAGTGAGAAAACTCATGGGCTGAAATCAATACAGTTTAATAGGTAAAGCAAAAGCTGCACACACAGAAGTAAATTAAAACAAGGAATTCATTCAGCACTCCCTATCAGTAGGCAGCTGGTCATCCACCTCCAGGAAGACAGGGCTTCATCACACATAATGGTTACTTGGGAAGACAAATGTCATCACTCGAAGCATCCCCTCCTTCCTTCTTCTGCCAGTTTTAGATGCTGAGCATGATGCCATGTGGTGTGGGATACCCCTTTGGTCAGTTGGGGTCATCTATCCCAGCTGTGTTTCCTCCCAGCTTCTTGTACACCCCTAGCCTGCTCACAGGTGGGTAAGAAGCAGAAAAGGCCTTGGCTCTGTGTAAGCACTGCTCAGCAGTAATGTGTTGGCTCATTTATCTACTATTATTTGTTTCACAGAAAACAAAAATCGGGTCTCAGAAAACCTACATGTTATACCAGAAAAACTGAAGTTGATGCTCAGTCAGAACTTTCTTTTCTTACCCTTCTGTATGTAGAACTGATAAAAGAGACAGGAAATTCAGGAACTGGACTTTGGCTGCTCTGTAACATGTTTTCCTTGTCATCTGTGTCTTAAATTCTTCATCAGTGAGCTTTAAGATTTTTGGCTGTGTTCTGCATTCCTTGTTCTTCTCTTTACTGTCCTTGGTCAAACCATACATAATTTTACTCTGATATCTATGATGTATGTTTTTGTGTGTGTTCCTATGTAAAATGTTGACCTACAAATACCCCTTCTAGTGTAATTCAGTTTGGCTTCACCCTTATTTCTGCTTCAGAAATAATAATAATGCTAATAAAAAAATAACTTGGACTTCTTGTCCTTTAGCTACTCCTCCCAGTTTTGTATCATCTGCAAACTTGCCTTGTAGTCCAGATCATTACTGAAGACACTAAACAGTACTTGTCCCAGTATTGAACTCCAGGGTATATCACTGGTATGATTATAATAGTCTAGGCCTGGCTGTTTAGCCAGCTTTCACTTAACCTTATTGACCTCTTATATACGTCATTCTTTGTCAGCTTGCCCATGTTATGGGAAACAATATCAAAAGCATTACTAACACCAATGTTCATAAAATCTGCTGCTCTTCTTTTACCCATCGTCCTACCTGCCACCATCTTACTCATCTTATTGTAGGAGTCTATCAGATTGGTTAAGCGTGACTTTCACTTTGTTAAACCGTGTTGACTACTGCTCATCTTCTTGACCTTCGTACCTCAAAATGGTTTCCAGGGTTAGTTGCTCCATCAGACTGAGGTGAGGCTGACCAACTTGTAGTTCCACAGGTTGTCCTTCTTGCACTTCTTGAGGATTGGAGTGGCATTTGCTTTCTCCATATTGCAACCATACATTTCTGAGTTTAGTTACTTGGTATAAGTAAACTTGGCATGTGTTTGAGTGTATTGATACACTTTCTGAGCAATATTATGTACCAATACCTGTTACTTTAGCTTATATGCATTACACATTTGAATTTTTATCTTCATAGCTTTAAAGCATGTCCTTCCCTCTCCCATTAGCATTATAAATTCAGCTTTTGTTCTTTCATGTCGCTAGCTGCCTAGAAGTTATGGATGAGTAACATTATACAAGTAATAATCCAATAGTTCAGACAGATCCTGCCCTACCAATAGAAGAAAAAATGAACTGAATGAATAGTGTTCTGAGCTGTCTTTCCTGCTTCGCACTTAAACTGGCTCTCTGTAGCTGAGTGCTGATGTTCATTCTCAGATTTTTCTTGGGTTTATTTTTTTTTATTATCATCTCTACAGTTCTTAAATATTAGTGAAAGTGAACTATTTACCTTGCCTGGAGGGAGATATAAGTAAGCACCTCAAAAGGAGACCAAATCCTGCTTGTGGGAGACAGTTGCTTCTCCCAAATTTGCTTATATGTCCTTGTGAGACATAGTAACGCAAGTATTTTTCTTTACTAGTTTTTTGATTAGCAAGGTGCCCTTACTCGCCACTGAATAACAGTAAAGAGAGTTGTTATATCAAACCTACATTAAAGTCATTGTGAAGGAACACTGAACAAAAGCTCTTCAATGCTTTTCATACTCTCATTAAAAGCCTAGTACCAGGTGTAGGTGTTTTTAACTTCTCGACTTCATTTTCATATGCAGGTCTTACCCAGATTTTAGTGACAAATGTAATATAAAAGAATATATATGTTTCCCAAGAGAGAGCTAGATGCTTTTTGATAGGCAGATACAACATTTAAATGTTCCAACACATCCAGAATACTGTCCTTAACCAGTTTATCTGATCTCCATGAATTTGTGAAGAAACACTGACAGAAACCTGGGCACCAAAACTAGTAGCTAGCTAAGCAGTTTCATATGCCAGCCTGATGCCATGAAGTGATGGAGAAAACATGTGGCATGATTCTGAGGCTAGATGAATGGCAGCAAGCAGTTATGATTACTAACAATGACCACTTTGCAAAAGCTGTGGAACACATCTACTCAGAGAGAAAGTCACAAACTAATTCCTTACTTTGAAACAGCTACTGTGCTCGGTGCTCTTCTTTGTGTCTGAAGGTACCTGGCATCATAACACATTACATACATCTGCATGTGAGGTGTCATGATGGGCATACCCACAATGCAGCTGATCCCACAATAAGGGTAGATTAAGCTGTGGTTAAAGAAAGGGACAGGGAGGCACATTTCCCTTGGCTGCATAGTGATGCTTCTTTCTTCCTCCTATATCCCCCTACCACTCAGTATAGCTTGCTGATTTTCCATCATTTATGCTTGGTTTATGAGTCCCTGGAATTTGATAGTGATGGTGTCTCTCTGTAAAAGAAAGGGCTCCCATAGCTGTGATATGGAATCACGACATGATGATTGTAATTATTTTTCATTTATAACATGTGACACTGTAGTGTTGTAGTGCATCTCATGATGTACACTAGCTGAGGATTTAGAGGTGCCTTTTTAGCTACTGTGATGACTGTTTCAGAGTTTCCCCTGACAGAGATATCATTAGGCAATATGATGTTGATAGGAGAGTAATACCCTTCAATAGCAGATCTGACAGACAGTCAATACTCAAAAGTTGAAACATTATCCAGCTGGTAACCCATTAATCTTGATCTCTATTGATAGCCAGACCTAAAGTTGTTTCTGCCTTCAGTGTTAGCCACCTAAAGTAAAAGTTTTTCTAGTGGGCTTCTGAGTTAAGAATAACCACTCCTGCAAAAGAACAATGGAGTCATGCACAATTAAACAAATGGGCAGAATACCCTAAAAAACCCCAACATTGTTCAGGAGATGTAGGTCTGTCCATCAAAATAAGATACCCCAGTCATGATAATAGGAGGTTATTGACATTAGGCTTTTAAAAGTGAAAAATAACCCCACGTACTGGATATTACATGGACAGGCTGCAGAAGGTCTGAAAGGAAAGACATATTCCACAGTACCTGCCAAACTGCAATTTTTATCCTTTTTTTTTTTTTTCTGTCTTTTTTCCCCTGTTGCAGATTTTGATCATCTATTTCCCTTCCCCATCCCAGTCATTTAAATTCTTCTATCTTATTGGTATATCTGGTGTACCTTTAAGGCAGGGTTCCGTTCCTGCTAGCTGATGTTAACAACATCAGGTCATGTGCAGCAATTCCAATTACTTTAGAGTTACCTCCAGGGAGGAGAGGACTATTACACTGCAGTCCTTAAAATTCAAAGTACACATGTAACCAATAACCTGAAAAGTTCAGAAGTGATTGTGACAAACCCTCAACACTGATTCCCAGTCATAATTTAGCAAACTTCAAGCTATCTTCTATCACATACTATTATTGTTTTCATGGTCAGAGCAAGAGGAAATAAAAGGATGATATCCCTCAAATTAATTTCTTTCTGATGTCTCTTGCTTCAGAAAGAGGACAGAATCATAAAATGTGAAAAGATGAGTTCTTTTTTCTTTTATCTTTTGTTTTAATGTTTGAATTGCTTCTAAGCAGATAGTCAGTCATTTAGATTTATGAAATATTTAATTTCTAGTTGGTTCTCCTGTACAACCACAGGTGAAGAATACCACAATTAGTCTCATATTATGAAAACTATTTTTGTTTCTATAGTTTAGAACTTGCAGTAAGGGAATCTTGATGGTTTTTTTTTATTAATCCTTCCTTCTTCCCTGTCTTCCACCCTTTCTGAATTTCTTCCCTTGACAGCTTCTCCCTCTCCCTCTTCCTCTCCCTTTCTTTCCCATGAAGAAACCAGCTGGGGAAGTTGTGACTCAGAAGCTTTTTAGAAATCCAATCTTTGTTTCTGTTAAGAGCCCCTATTGAGTTTTTGTTGAATTCCCTTAATTGTCTAGTTCCTTATGAAATCACTGACTGTTTCTGTGAATAATGCATGCATAACTGAATTCTTTAAAGCCATACTTTCTTGGTGATTAAGCTCTTTTCTCCCCTTGAATCTCAAGTGCAGAGGAGTTTCCTTCAAGTGAGAGCATTTCTTTTTTTTCCTAAGTGCACCTTCAGTGTGAAATAAAGATTAACAGGTTTTTAGCTGACTTCACAGAATGATATCCATTCATTTTATAAATTTGAACTGCATGATCAAAATGAAGTCAAGCCAATCTTCCCCTAGGTACACATTACTATTTCACCCATCTCCTTTCTGTTATTATTATTCGTATTAATTTATCTTATAAAGAGCTAATCCAGGATCTTGCTTAGGGCTGCTACACAGTACTGTAATTTATAATAAAAATATTCTATAAGCGTAATACCAAGAAAATCTAAAGACCAGTTTGTGTTTGAAATGTGTGGAGGAGTAGGAAGCACAGTGGGCAGATGCACTGGCTGGCAATTGCTTTGAAATGTATTAAGTTCTCTGTTCTTTGTAAATCTGGCCTCAGGAATGATAGATATGTCTGCTTTGGAATTCAACATATTTTCCTTTTTTGTCTCCTTGCATAGCTAAGACCAGCCTGAAGTTGTTTCTTGTTCCTTTATCCACTGGTCACATTATTGCTGTCTTTACCACTGCATGAAATCAATCAACAGGAGTATGAAATCAATCAACAGGAGTTCTGGAGGTCTAGGTAAAAGCCTAACCTACATTTTAGGAGCAGAAAGAGATGGAAGCCAGGAAACATGGGAACTAAACAAGGAAAATGACATTTTCATGGTATGCGTGAAAAGAAACAGATTCTGTGTAGGGCAATCTGGGAAATATCAGATACCTGGAATATGGTTACTGTATCACACACAAAAATTCAGGATATTGGTTGACAACATGTGAAAACTGTAGAAAATACACACAGCAAGACAGTAGGGAATGAAGCATGTTTGTTTGGCTGAAAATACCCCAGATAGGTCATGGTTTGATGTCATTTCCAGCTTGGGTTCTTGTTTTTCGAGCTATTTTTTTCATCAGGAGCTGCATATCTGAGGTGTGTATAAGTGCACTGTACAGTTTAGTGAGTTAGCTGCAAAGTCACACTGCACTTAAAAGGGCCCTGAGCTGATCTGAAGTGACTGACAGCCATCCAGGTCCCACTTGTATGGGTATGGTCACTGAGAGCACTGAATATCTATAGAGTTGTATTTGCGGTATGAAAAGCACAAAACATGGGAATTTAGCATCTGATAGGATTTGGGGATAAATTACTCATTTAAGACTTATTAATTATCAAATATTTGGCAATTGTGTTCAGCAAAGGGAAACAACATGAAGAATGAAAACAAACTGAAATGAACAGTAAAGATAAATCTCTGTCACTAAATTTTTGTCAATACTCAATAACTTGGTATATATTTTTACTTAGTTGTTTGAAGGCAAGTTTTTCTTTATTCCTTTTGTTTTAACAGAAAT
>JAVHNF010065279.1:0-13998 GCA_034783455.1 Micropsitta finschii
GGGGGGGGGGGGGGGGTTTGAGTTTCCAGTTACAAGGCAAAAACCTACATTTCCACACAAAGGCCCCTGAAATTGAAACAAAAGGACAAAAGTGACTTTCTTTTTAAGGATCTGGTAGTTGACAAGGTACTACTATAGGAAACAGATGAGAAACACAGACTTGAACTGAGCAGCCAGTCCCTGTTTGTTACTAGACAAAATGGCAAGACAGAGAGCTTCTCTTTAGTTTTGCTGCTTCTCCTGCTGGGCTCTAGTTTATGTTTCCGTCATGAACAGCAAGGAATTCCTTTGTCTGGGAGTGCCATGCTGCCCATACCTACACAAGGTGCACACACCCCTAGGAGCAGCACTGCTGGCCCCACAGCCAGGCAGTTAAGGGGTGCTCAGCTCTGCACCCAGACCAAGCACATGGGAGGGATGAAGTGCTCAGCTTGGCTACAACCTGTGTGTGAGACAGCCCAAGCACACAAGGGAGGAGAGTTGCAATGATATGAAAACTAAGTTGGCCCATGGAGAACCTGGAGTCACTGACAACCAGCTGGTCACCACAAGCTGGGTGGGACCACTTCCCACAGAGTTCCTGAATGGGTTCTTTTTAACAGGAAAGCAAAGTTAATGCCTATTTTTGCCAAGCAGTTCAATTGAAAAAGGAAGAAACGTCAGTTTTACAGACTGTTCATCCAAATCCGTTTTTCCCTGAAGAGCACGTATTATCTGTATGCTTCAGGATGAGTCACAGTGTCCTGCTATGTCTGGAGAGCGAGCAAATTGAAGAGCCAAACCTGTTTCAGAGCAGTGGGGAGCAGGCAGCTGCTGAAGAGATAGCTTAGTACTGGCACAGGTTAGCAAAGGAGTCTGTGCAATTCCCAGCCTTGTAGATTTTTAGGAGCAAATTAGACAAACAGCTGCCAGAAATGATGGGCGGGTGTAAATCAGGAGGAGGGAAGGACCGAATCTCACAGTCTCTTGTGGTTCCACATAGCTCTGAAGAGACCCTTCAGGAAGACACTTTGCATTTCATTATCAGCCACAAGGAAAAAAAAAACCCAAGCACGACAACAACATTTTCTATTAATTTACTATCAGTCAGAGCACACAGCAATAACTCTGACTTTGAGCAATTATTTCTGCTGTTAACCAGAAATCATGTTCATGGGACAAGTTTACATCCAGGACTTGGCTACGTGAAAGTATGCTGCTACCTGCCTGTGTAGTAACTCACTCTGATGAAGGAATATAACGTATGTTAGTAAACCTGGCCTCCATCTAGTCTAGAGTTAAACATTTGTGGGCTCTATGCAATTACAGCAAATCAAATAGGAAAAAAACATTAAAACTTGCATCCTTGAAAGCCTAATTGATAAGGGAGCCTTATCACCTGGTACGAATAGCTATGAAGGTTTACCTTCTGTACAGTAAAAGCTCCTTGGTTTTGTTAACTGGGTAACAACGCAGCAAGACCTTTGGACTTTGGCCTCATATAGTAGCTGGACAGTTAGAACATGAAGGGCTTTGATGAAATATTTGCAGGATCCTACAGATGCTGTTAATATTCAAGTGCTGTAATTAGAAACTAATTGATGTTTAAGCAATGGAATTAATTTCCCCTAGTGCACGCAGGATGTATGGCCATGTATAATTTACAGTAACTATAAAGTAGCTTGAGTTATAAACAGCTTGTGTAAGGAGTTGTTCTCTGCAACTTAACCCCAAATTGTCTTTGAATTTCTTGCTCACCTGTTTCTGCAGGATAAGGAAATTATGCAAAAAGAAGTGATGAGCTGCCAGAAAGGTGTTGCTTTGCAAGAGGATTTTAGCAATAAAAGGTTACTGATGTTGCACCCTGGATCCTGCAGAAATAAACCAGTGGGGTTTTCATAATAACTTCTGTAATAACTTCAGTATGAGTAGCAAGAGATGAAACTAGCAGAAAGTCACAAATGCTACATGGGGTTTTTCTAGTCTCAGTCTAACCTGAGAGTACATGTGTTGGGTCAATGGCTTCTCACAGAGACCAAGCTTTCCATGAAGGAGTTGCCAAAACAAGTGATTCTCTGTTGTAGTTCAGAAGTGGGGGGGCAGATATGCCTGGAAAGCACCGCTGGAGAAGCCTTCATGTGGACTTGGCTTGCTCTATTGACCTACTCACCAGCTTGCTGTGGACATACTGTAACCTGCTTCAGGATTTCTACCATGCTTACTTAATACATTCACACTTTGCAATACAGGAAAAGCCCACACAGCGTGATACAGTGTATAATAGGTAACTGATGAAATTTAACAGGAAGTCTACAGGAAGACCTGCAAGCCAGATGGGAAGGAATAGAGACATACAAGCATACAGCCAGATTGCTGAGATAGCTTAATGGCTCGAAACACTAACCTTAGCTCATTTCTTTCCTCATATCCATGTCTTCACGTTTGCTAGGCTTTGAGAAATCCTCATTCCCAGCCTTCGAACCTGTTCACAGTATGTGACGTATGGTTTTTATGCACAAGTATATGATCTCTGTTATTAAATGCCCTAAGTTCCTTGTCATAGGAGGAGAGGCACAGTGGAGGTGCAGGGGACCATACTCCCCCCAGGGTAAAGAAAAAAGCCAAACAATCTCATCCATCCTATAGCTCCTGCCCTAGGAAATACCCTCTCAAGGGGGAAGCAAGGAGGCTGAAGAGGTCTGACTAAACAAATAATTGTATTGGGAGTAAAAGCTAAAAGACTGGGTGGGTGTTTGCCAGCCGCTGCTGAACTAAAGATAGAAGGGCTTTGCTTATGCATTGACCCAGAAGATCTGAATACATGAAAAGAAGGCATTTTCCACTGTCTACAAATGGAGAAATTCTGGAAGGAGGGCTTGACGCCAAATATTTTTCTAAGCTTGGTGTGTCAGAAGGGCTCTGGCAAGTGCCTTTAGAAAAACAGCTCATGTTTGCACATATTCACCAACCTTTTTGGGAGACAGTTTCTTCAGGCTGCCAGTTGGGTTGTGCTTGGCACCTGAGACGTTTTACTGGAAAATACAACATGTTTTTGTTGCTGTAGAAGGTAGTAAAGTTTACAAAGCTTATGTTTTGGTCTGAGGAAAAACAGTAGAAGTGCAGGACTGAGGACTTCAAGTAGAAAGAGCTGGCATTTCTAGCTAAGGCTAAACAAGCAAGAGTATAAACTCTAATGAAAATAACATACTTGGGAGAAAAAGCAACACGGAGAGGAATACAAGCAGAACACAGTACAGTTTGAGGGCATCACAAAGTTGCCTGGTCCAACTCACAAGGAAATGGAATAAAGATTTAATGGAATCTTTTTTTTTTAATGAATTACATGAAGATATTTGTGCGTAAGTTAGCTAAAAATGTAATCTTTCTGATTCTCTCCAGAGGACCTCTTTTGCAGCTTTGGTACCAGGATGTCAGGTAGTTATACAAGACTCATTCACAGCTTATCACACATACAGCCATTTTTGAAAAGGCAGGGATGCTTGCCTGGGACTAACAGGATTTCTCTACCAGTCTACAACTTTGCACTAGGAAAGGTGGGGTTGGTTTAGGATTTAGAAGCTCTAAAGCAGTACAAATGGCTTTGGCTGTAAGCAACAATCTCAAGTATGTCCTTCAGTAGCATAATAGCCCTAAGACCAACACACAACGTCCTTGTTACTCCTTGCAGCATGCCTAATAACCTCACCTCTCTCCAGAGTGGATCATGCCCTTGAGCTGTGACTTGGTGTCAGCTGTGCCAGTAGACAAGTTTCAAGGGTTTACCTGTTGCTGTCATTTCTGTGGTGGGCTGCTTAGCTTTAAGGATTACATTAGCTGAAGAAGCCTTGTTGTGAGACCTGCTTGGATTTGGACACTAAGAAGGTGCAGGGCTAATTGCAGTACAAAGAACAGGAGAAGCAGGAAGAGTCAACAGAAGGGAACGTTCTCCTTGACGACAAGGACCTACTGTCATGCGAAACTCCGCTTAACCAAGTTGCAGACTTTTATACATAAGGCGGCATCTGTCTTCACTGATCCCTTCATTTCCAATTTCACTTAAAACCACAAGTCTAATCAGTTTGAATTCTCAGCTTCACAATCCCTGGGATCTCTCTGGAAGGCTGCTCCCGAGAAAGCCAAAAGCCCAAGTTTCGCCTGTATGGCGCCTGCCTGTTCCTCACACGGTGCCCAAGGACAGTGCCACGGACAACGCCAAAGCAAATAGCTGTGGAAGGGCTTTGACATTCTTTGTATAGATCAGCCACAGATCTTTTGGTATAATTTGCTGTGGTCACAATTGCAACATTCCATTTTCATGCAACCGCAACAGAAGTGATCTTTTCAGTTTTGGAGGGGAGTGAGGAGAGTTCCCCTTGCAAGCAATGGGGACAAGAACTGTGCAAACACTGAACTGCAGACAGAAGAGTCAGTCATCATTCTTCATGTAATAGTGAAGACTTGACCTGGATCTCTGATACCTATGCTTTCTACAATGGGTTCCTTTCCCTAAGGGAGGAAAAACCCTAAGTGGGTAGACCAAATCTGTCACAGTTGCATGTTTAGCAGCATGAACCTAATTTACATACATGACTATGCAGTGGGCATCAGAGAGGCTTATTGCTGAGCACACAAAGCTATACTCAGTCACCAGGTATCTCAAGGTGTGGGCTCCATCCCCAAGATTAGACCAGAAATGTGCACTGTTAAATGAAAGATGGTTACATGTCCCATAGTAAAAAAATGTTTACCCCCTAAAAGAGACCATATGTGATAACAGAACGGGATGGAAATGGGCATAGACAGAGGATCAAGGTCCAGCAGAAGGCTGCAGCTGTCTGCTGTAAGAGTCTCCAGCAGTACTGACCCATCTGTAATGTCTGGGAAGCTCCAGAGCTTTTCCGAGTTGCTCCACTATGTGATTTTCCCGTATCACTATCATAAGCCAATCATCATTAAGAACATCAAGTTATTAATGAGGGAATCAGATGGTTTAAACCAATCAAGCTCTAGCGACTTTGCCAACGCCACAACCCTCCACCTTGGCTGTGACAGGTTTGCTTCTGCTTCCTATGCTGCCTGACCACTGCCATCCCAGGGACACATCAGCTATTTGTACAAGGGGTACACAAACGGGCCCTCACCACACAACTGACTTCAAACACCTTGTCCCAGTATCGGCCTGAGATGAAAACCTCACCACCAAAGGTAGGATTTCTGAGCACCAGCTCACAGCTGAGAATAAGGCTGCACTAACAGGATTCTCCTCAGGTTTTCCTTGCCAAAGCTGAGGTCAGCCCACAAGACCTGCCTTGACACCTGCTGCAACAAGAGCACCCATGAGACTAACCAGCATCTCTAAAACAGGCTCTGCAGTGCTCTGCATGTTTGTTTCCCTTGACACACAGCGAACACTCGCAGAGCATTCCTCCCAACCTTCAGAATGTACCACACACCACTCAGAGTCAAGTACCACACTTGCTATTTCTTCATGTTTGGAGAACCTCCTGTGTTTTCTTTTTCAAACATGGCTTTTGCTTGTTTTACCTCAATATTAAATATTTTGGAAGTGTTGCTACAACACAACAATATCCCCAGAGTTAATACTTGTCCTCTTGGCCTCAGATTCTTCCCGTGCCCTGTCATGCTACTCTTAAATCACAGTTTTTCTCCCAGCCCCCCTTGCCCCCATATAAGGATCTTTAGACACGAATAGATACCTCGTGCTTTGTCCATGAGTAATTTCGTAAGGCAGTTTGAAAATCTTTAGGCAAACTATTCTCCATTAGTAGATGTTCCTACGACACGTTCTGTATGACAGGGACACTTCCAGTATCATGTCTTTCGTCTTAGCAGGTTATCAGATTCTGTGTAAGGAATTACTCTGAAAGTAAAGGTGCACTTAGTTCAACCCTGCAGCTTGCTGCTCCAAGTGGTAGGCAAAACGGATCAATGGGTAGCTAATGTTCACTTTTCCATCCTATTTTCCCTTATAACATAAGCACAAAAAAAAAACTTACGGTCAGCGTTTCCTATAGGGCCAAAACACAACCCTGAAAATTCTGTGAATTGCCGAGGATATTAAACACAGCAGATAAGATTACAGAGAAACAATGCAGGCATTTTGAGCTGAGCTTTCCCACAGTGAAAGGTTCAGTGAGGCCCAGCTGGCCGTTCTGACTTCAGACACTGACTCAGGGATTGGAAAGTTGGACACCAAGGGTGGAGCAGAGAAATGATTTGGCAGGCAAAAGGAAGATTTAACCTTTTTTCAGCCTACATGCTGTGTGCTGCACCTACTAGCCACTGCAGGGGCTAAAACCAGGTTAGCTGCTGTATACATCTGGGTTTAATAGCATGCAAATGATTATAACTACTCATTTTTCTCCTCTTTCGTTTGTGTTCTGTCTTAAACTGGGGGTCTGCAAGCAGCTTATGTACACTGTGTATCTTAAAAGGGCCCGATCCTGTCTATCTCAGTAGTGCCATGACACAAACAACTGCAAGTTACAATTACAGAATAAAAGGGCAGAGAGCCATATGAGGTTCTAAAATCTGAGCTTCAGTTTTTAGAAGCCTTTATTTCCTTGCATTTCAAGTTTATCTGACTGGTTTTTTGGGGGGAAGGGTGTGTTTTTGGAAGAAAAGTGAACATGCTTTCCTGCTGGTACCTTAACAGAAGAACAGCTATATTAACTGTTTTCTTCCTTACATGGTGTAACATTTGCTCACTTCTGCTGCTTTCCTGAACAAAGCACACTTGATAACATACACAGAGATGCACTCAGAAACGCAGGCACGCTCCTTGCAGATCATTTGTATGCTGCTTTGCCTTGCTCTGGAGTGAGAGCTGGGGCACAAGAGGAAGTGTCCCCGCCAGGGAGGGTTGGACGCAGGGCTGGCATGCAGCGGGGAGCCCTGGCAGCCCGCAGGAGCTGCTGTAGCCAGGCTCCTTCATGCCCTCGCTCTGCCTAGAGAGCGGCTGGGTTTTACAGCTGCGTGCGGGGCTGCTGTTGTATCTGCAGCACATACCAGAGAGCAGGAGGCGAGCAGACACCTTGTCGCTGATTTATAGGCATCGCTTTGTTGTGCGTTCCTGGTGCCTGCAGGATTCTGCTGACTTTACGCTTGCTTAACTCCCAGTAAGATCAGTGGCAACTTTGCCTTCACTGAGATCATAATCCTAGAGCCTCCAAGAGGGAATATCGACAGACGGTGCCAAACCACTTGGTATGCTGTGTTTAGAAGGCTCTGCAGACTGGTGGCTAGAGCAGAGCAGAGTCATTCAGGGTGTATTTATTGCTGTAGCGTGATTCTGACAGGACCATCTAACCTCCCAGTGCGTTGGCTTGCCCAGCTGGGGAACACAGGCTTTGGTGGGTGTGAATTCCCATTTGAAAAGCATGTTGAGATGCTTCAGAGAGGAAAACAACCGTTTCTACAGTTACTGTTCTCTGAAAAGAATTACTACTTTTACAACCGAGAACTATCAGCTTTAAGCAGAGATTTCTGTCTCAGCCTCTCTCTTCTTGCAAGCAAAGTATTTTTTTATGCTGAGGAAGCCTCAAAGGCATTATTAGTAACATGGTTGTTTTTTTTTTCCTCCTTCTAAAATCCCACTTTTCAGTTCTCTTTCACTATGCAGTCTCAGGTTAGTGAGTACTGACAAATACTATCAACACATCTCGACAAAGCATAAAATTCTGTCTAGAGCCATTTCGCTCCCTCAAACATGCTGAACTAAGAAAGATAAAGAAGAAGCAGGGGTGGGGGAAGCAAGAGAGAAATGAGAAACATTTCCAAACATAACATAAAAGGTCTTGCCTTAAGACCATGGATTTCCTTTTTGGTACTTTCAAAGAATGCGTCTTTAGTTCTCCTTGGCTGTGTGACCAACAGTTGTGGGGTGTGTCTGTGGTTTGCTTCTCTTCACAGTAACTCTATTGTTCAGAAACTGCAGCCAATTTATGGAAAGAGGTGGAATGTTTATGTAACTTACTTTGCTTTCGACAAGAACTGAAAAAGAATTAAAGAAAAAAGGCTGGTGGAGGACGGCCAGTCAAAACAGGAGTTTTCTTCCTTTCTGGACACAGATGTTGGGACAAAAAAAAGCCCATTCTGTCTTCGCGCTAAGCTACATGGCATTTCCATTTTTAGCCGCTTTTTTTAATGAAGTAGGTCAGGAAAACAAAATCAGCCATTAGATTAGTGCTAGAATTCACTTGTTTCAAAACGTGCCACGGTTGAGAGCTGCCCTGTTAACATGCTTACAACACCATAAACTGAGAAATAGATAGATTGGGGTCAGATGATGCCACTTTTGCCTAGACTGCTGTCCCCAAACAACTTGCCAGCACTGTTGGCAAGTGCTGCTAGACTGCAGATGGCGAGTGTCTCTTCAGAACTAGACTGGAGTTTCCTGCCATTTCCAAATTAGCTGAGCTACAAATATGATTTGCAAATTGCCAATCAAAACAAGGTAGCCAAAAGAACAAACCTTATTGTTTTGTGTCCCCACTGTCTGTATTGCAAAAGCAAGGAAGTTAGTATCACTGAATTTCAGCCTTACCTACCCAGCTCACTTATACCTGGTTTGAACTCTTCTTTAAGTGCAGTATCCATCTAATAACTTTAGGTCAAATTCAGCTTTTCTAATTGGACAAAACTTTGATTTACTGCAAAGGTTTTGATTAAGAAGGATCTTTAAGCTTTAGAGTATCCTCAGGTGGGCCCTCGTGAGCTTGCATTTGTTAAGTTGGACCTGACCAGAACTAGGCAGGCGCAACTCACCTGAAGCCAGCACATCTGCATTAAATAGATCTCAAAACCAAGTTCTGAATGTAAGAAACAACTTCGAGCCATCACACCCCACCATTACAAAACATACCCGACTCGTATCATAGTCCCACCGACATGAAACCAAGTGGGCATGGAGCCAGGCTGCACAGACACCAGTACTGGCAAGACTGGGTTGCAGAGCCTACGTTCAAATTTCAGTCTTTGTCTCAGACATATACACAGAAGTCTCACCAAAAAAATACAACATGGAAAATATTATAAATAGAAAACAGAATGGAGTTAGGTGGCTCAAAACCCAGAGCGAATGCAGCGTTCTCTCAAGACACAAAAAACACCAAGCTTGAGAGACACTGAGGAAGCTGTCCCTGCCAAAATATTTCAGCCTTGACAGGGAGAACAGTTTCTGGAAGAAGATGCTGTTTCTATAATTATCTGGTCCTTTGCCTCACTAAGACCACCAGTTTATTGCACTGGGCCAATAAAGGCTTCTCAGGTGCCAGGAATATCTAAGAGTTTCCACCCTAGCCCAGCGCTCAGGTGGCAGAGAACTCAACCTATTCCCAAACTTCATAAGCTTTCCAAGTGCTCTGCAAGGCAGGGCTGCACCAGCATGAGTGAGGGCTGGAAACTGTTCCAGCTATGTTATTCAGCTTGAAACCCCTGCTCGAGCGTGTAGAGAGTTTATTTGACCCAACGGACCAGATTGAGCTGTGATTGCCTTACCTCCTCGCCAAGTGCAACAGAATTGCACAAGCATGAGCGGAGTCTGGTCCAATAACAAGTAATTTGCCATATGGAAGCTACTGAGCAGACATCTGCAGGACACTGAAAGTGCTTTTCTATATGCAGTGCTGAGTGCTACAGTTGTGCATTCCACAGAGACTCAGTTTGCAAAGGGAGAGAAACGAAACATTATTTAGGGGGTTGGTTTCTTGGCCTTGAAAACCAAAATCTGAAAACAATTAAAGCCCAGTGCCATACCAAATCAGTTATGCAGTCATTCCTGGATTTTCCCATGGAATTTTTACATAAGAATTAGGCTGTATTTGATGCAAACTAACACTCACACAAAGAATTGTGCTGGTCAGAGGCAGGCCAGCTTAGAGATGAGTTTCAGGAGGTTTTGTAAATGCACGTGAAAATCAGAGGCATACTGAAACACACTGCTAAAGTTTACTAGAAACCTGATGACAGCTCACCCATTAAAAGCTCTATCATGCCTTACATCTTGTCCCCGAGAGATCATTTTCTGCACCCTCCCATTCAGGCATTGCTTATCTTCTCTGTCAATGCAGATTTCCCCCTCCAGCCCATCTCGTACAGACTGTCCCACAAACAGGGACACAGGAAATACCCTTCCCATTTCTCTTTGGACACCTTTCAGTTGTGGCACTGCTGGGGGATGGAGCGAGTGCTTTTCCAAGGAATGAGCAACCTTTGATGGCAGGTTGGCCGCTGGCCAGGAACACACAAGGAAGAGGCTCCCTGCAGCTTTCTCAGCTCTTTGTGTACCCATGTAGCAGCTGGGCAAAATCTGGCCTCACAATGGTGTGTCTGTAATAACACAACCAAATCCAGTCCTAGCACGGAAGGGAAACACCATCCGACTGCAGGCCAAGCTTTGAATTATAATGGTGTCCTCCAGACTCCAGATATCTGCATCAGCTGCTTCCCCCTTCACTCAGAGCCCTGTAGCTAATGTTCCTTTATCCCATTAAAAGGCCAACTGCTCTGAGAGGAGGAGGTTTCTTGGATTCTTTCAGGAAAGTGAAACTTTTGCTCATGCAAAAAGGCAGAAGAGCCAGGCAATGAAGTCTCTAATTCACCTTCATTGCAAGAGACCTGGTGCAAACTTCCAGAGAGCATGGCTGTGTAAGAGTGGGTCTCTGATTATTGCCTACAGCCCTGTTAGTGCATTTGATTCTCTTCTCTTGCCCATTCATGAGTACCAAACCCACCATATAAAACTCAGTAGATTTAGTTCAGGTGTTAGGACTGACCTGTAGAAGAGTCCTGGAGGCAGCCTTACCCTGGTCTGAGATGTGGACACAGTGGTGTGGGGCACAAAGTGCTGACCATAGTGGTCTGGACAAAGGGAAAAAAGAAGGTGTTCTATTTTGAGCCTTTTATGGTTAACTCAAAGCTTTTCTTTCCTTCAGCCAAATGTTGTCATAATTTTCACTGCATTAATCTCTAGAGTCCAAATCCCTTTCTTAACACTACGCTTTGGATGTGAGATGACAAGTGTTAATATTCATTATTCTACAAAGCTATAAATATCCTGAGGTACAGCAACTCACTGGAAAGGACACGACCAAAACGATTTCCTCAGCCCTATGCTTACATTGAGATCTTCATCACAGATACCATTTTTCGCATACTGAAATGCTTTTGTTGCACTTCTTTTGGCACTAAAGTTCACTCCTGTACTTTTATTTTAATAGATACTATAAAGTTATATTTAAATCTTCAGTCAAACCTTCCAGTTCACAGTAGGCAACTTGCACACACACGTACTGACATTCAGCCTATACACCATTATCCTGTTGCAGTGCATGAAGGAAAGCAGTCATTTCAGAAGCTATTGGAGTTTCCCTACTGAATTTTTCCTACAGATGCTTTTCCTAGCAAGATCTTACTTGCAGAATGTTTTCCCATCAGAGCCTTGCCAGACTTTCGGGGCAATGCTGAACAAAGGTCTTACCACCTTTGTAACACTAAACGGCATTTAGTCTTTCATAAACTTGATAGCCTGTAAATCTGAGATGGTTCACACCCTCTGCATTCCTATGTCGCATACTAACAGCCTCTTCTTTAATTACAAGGTGTGGCATTTCTGGACAAGAGACAGCTAATCCTCCAGACATGTGTGTTATTTACATTTACCCTAGAATTTCTCCTTCATGCAAAGCTTTGGCTCTGAATCTGCAAAGGTCAAACCTCGCCGCCAAAATCTCTAGCTCATGGCCACACTTTGATGCCATTTAATATTCTGGTTTACTAATGAATAAGTAGAAGTGTTCTGAACACACAGGACTCAGAGCTAAAAAGCTGCAAGGTATTTGGATCTAGGAGCTTGGCTCATGCCGGCTGCTGTTGCAAAACACAACCATCTGCAAAACTAAAGCTTCCACAGGAGCCCATGCTACTTTAAACCACCCTCAGCTGCAGTTGTCTTCACGGATTCTTCATTAGAAAGAAAAAGAGCTCAAGCTCTGTGTTTCTTAGAGAAAACACAGTCAGAAGACATGCTGGCAAACCGGGATTGTGGCTCCTGTAGCTGGGAAAGGCGCAGCCCCCCCGGGACTCCCTAGCTCTGCGAGCCAGGCCACACTGGGCTGCAGACATCACCAGGAGGCTGCCAGGGCCCCGATGGGTGGGAATGATGGCACCAGCGCTGCAGAGCCAGCAGAGCCCGGTGCCAGCTTTGCTGGATGCTGTGGCTGCAGCCCAGCGCTCCTGTGACCGCCCGGCGCAGGGAGGACGGCTTCCCGCAGAAGGGCGGCCAGCACTCCTCCTGGGCCTGTGCCCGCCGTGCGCTGTTTCCTCACCTCCATCCAAGTCTGTCACCCACGGGGCTTCCCACATCCCACAGCTTCAGGAAATCCAAAAAGCCTCAGCCTCAGCCTTCCTCCTGACTGCCCGTACCTGGTTCGAGTACCATGATCCAAACCTGTGTCTTCTCAACTGAAAGCTACACTAATAGCTGCAAAACTTGGGAAATTAGCTCTTGTTATGCATCAAGTTCATTTTCTATGCTGCTATCCACTACTGGGGATTGCATTTGTTCCCTGATCATCCAAATCATGGATGGTTTTACATCAAGTTAACTCTTTCAACCCACTTCTGATTACAAACCACTGAAATTGTGTTTTACTTTCATTTATTAAGTCTATTTTATAGTGTTGTACATTGTTTACGTGCAGGAAAGCCCAGCACTAAATATCTTTGTTCTGTATTTTGTATAGATGCATTCTTTACGACTGCTAAGCCAGAATCAGCCATCACAGATATTTCTGAGCATGAGCGACAATTTCAGACCAGTTCAGCCTCTCAACAATCGATGTATCCGAACCAATATCAACTTTAGTTTACAGGGAAAAGATTGCCCAAACAATAGAGCACAGAAACTACAGTATAGAGGTACGTTCTACCTGCAGAATAAGCCTTTCTATGCTTACACTGAGCTGTTTTCTTTGAGAAAGCCAAGTGCGTAGTAATACATGGAAATAAAAACAGATGAAACTCCAGATCTGGGGGACTAATGGTATGAATCAAACATTACATATTTGAAGTGGATGAGGAAACTTGCCCAGAAACGTGCAGGAAAAGCATGACAAAACACAGTCTGGAACATCTAATGTTTTTTTAAAAGGAGATAGGGCAGGCCTTCATTTTTCTAGCCTCATTTTAAAGTCTTTTCACTTTACCAAGTGCATTAAACTTTTACCTTGGAAAGAGAAAGGAGGATGAGTTAATCTTGAAGGTCTCAAACAAAAGAATAAATTTCACTTTGGGGATGCACCACCATAACAAACACCCAAATTGCAAAGAGTTGTATTATGCAATGGGTATTATAAACCAAAACGCAGACACTTGCTGGTGAGTCCTAAACTGCCACAGCCGGGGCTTGCAGCTGAGCTGTAATGTGTCTTATGCCTCTTTCAGCCTATGCCCACACAGTTCTATTACCTGCAATAATGGTGTAAAAGTGTTTTCTTAACAATAACATTACAGGTATAAAGGAGTACTACTGAAGGGTGGAAAATAAAGCACATATTCAGCAACAAGGCTGATGACTGAGTTGTAATACTTCAAAGAAACAGTTAACTCATTTCCAGAAAGAGAAGGAAACAACCTCCTGGCTTTTTCAAGACATTTTAAGTGCCTAATACAGTGTTAAATCCAACCAGTTCCCTATTTGGTAAAGCATAATTGTTTTTGTTTTGTTTCTCTTTCCTTTCAGTAAATGAATGGCTCCTCAAGTAAGAAAGACAGAGCAGGCAGAACCCATAACCTCAGTGGAATGCTACTACTGTGAATTGACATAATCTAGAATGCACCCAACCTCACTCTCTTTGGGTTCGGACAGCACTGCTAATGTGCTGTAGGAAAAGAGCTGCTGGGAACTCAACTCAACTCAAAATTCATTCATATGATCGGTGGCAAATAAAAAAAGTTAAAAAAAAAAAAAAAAAAAAAAAAAAAAAAAAAAAAAAAAAA
>JAVHNF010065293.1:0-13047 GCA_034783455.1 Micropsitta finschii
TAAAACTCTTTCTGATACTGACACAGAAGCCTGTTAGTACTATCAAGTTATTCTCTCTAGTCTTCACCTTCTTTTTACACATACTGTCTGCAGCAGCCAGTCTCTTTAAGTCCAGGTCAGGTGCAACAATGGAAAAGCTTTGCAATTTCTAAATGACTTTCTTAATCTTTTCAATATTCTTTTACACTGAATGTACTTTTGAAGGAAGATAGGCTTGTCTTTTTGAATTCATTTAAACCAGATGATATGGTTAGAGAGAGAAGATTTCCATACCATTTTAAAGGACAGATGGTATGTGCAATCAGTCTGAGTTGTAAAAACATAACCTATGAGTTAATAATTACAAAAGAGGGGTATACATCATTATATCAATGCTGCAGTCTTCTGAATTTGTACCTATACTGTCTTAGGACAAGTTTTTAAAATCATTTTAGGAATATGGTTATATGACTTTTGTAGGATAATCTGACCCATAAGATTTTTTAAAAAATATTCTTTGTTATTTTTTTTGTGTGAAAAAACACACTTTTATGTGTTGTTATTAATGTAATCTACTTATATTATTAAAGCAGCACTTGCCACGTTTCCTTCTTTTGCAAGTATTGCATTAGTTTAATAACAGCAACGTTGTTAAATAACAATAATAATTGTTGTAATAATAATCAGCAATACTGTCCTCACCAGCGCTGTTTAAAAGGAATGTCACCCATCAAGGATTTTTAAACATAGAGATGCTCAGTCCTACTTGTCTGGTAAAAGCCTCAGCCTGATAAGAGTTGTGATTGTCATTCCCCCTTTACTTGGTCTTACCCAGAAGAGGAACCCAGAGGTACATCCGTGTGGAGGCAGGGGGCAAGCAGGCCACCTGCCCTTGGAGCAGGTTGATACAGGCTCAGAGAGCTCGGCTTGGAGTGGTGTAGAGGGCTATATGCAATGAGCCACCTTTTACGTGATTTCTCCAGAAGACTATGAGCTGTCTAGACTACTAATCTTTTTGACTTGCTATGCAAGTCTGACCCGTCACTAAGATTTTACTGCTTGCTGAAAGGAGCAAAATGGTGGGAACTTTGCCTGGCATGGGAATTCGGAAGGTCCTGTCCGTGCTCATTCCAACAGAACTGCAGAGGTTGAGCAGCAAGATGTAGGAGCAGTGTTCACAGAGCTCACTGCTCCCGTGACTTCAGAGGAGTGGTGACAACTCTTCCTGGCTGAAGTGTCACATGGGAGGCCTTGGAGAAACAAACAAATTGCAGGGCTGGGGCCTGTTTGCTTCGGTTCTAGCTGATCAAGTCCTCAGCCTGAGTGAGCAGGTGTTAGCTAATTTCAGCATTTGCTGCAGCAGTGTGAATTTCCCATTTACAGTGCTGGGCTGGAGATCTGTAACGACGATTAAGCGTACCTACTGAATCACTGTCATTTTGATTGTCATGCTGTTGGAGGTTGTATATGCAGGGATACACCACGGGTTATTTTCAAGTCAAAAGCCTGAATTATTATCTCGGTCAGAACAACACGAATATTTTCTAATCCCTTAATTTGGTGCTGGAAGGAAACTGGGGTTCATGTTGCCCCCTGTGGTTCTTCTTTTCTCTGTATTAGATGAAGGAAAAGAAGCAAAGCCAATCCCAGTGAAGCTCCTAGCTTTTGAATGAAAAGTACTGGAGGTCCAGCAACCCAAGTAGGAATGTATCAGCTGAAAAAAACCCAACAATCCCTCCCATAAAATTAAAAAATAATGTTCGAAAGGTACAGACAGGAAATTACTTGTGAGAAATGTATAACACTAAGTGATTTCCTTTTTAAATGTATGATGCCAATTTAGTGTTTAAAGCTGCTCAGTGGCTGGAATACAAACTTCTTGTGAAATATATTAGGTGTTTAGAGTCAGTGGTTAGTAAAAACCCCTCCTAATGAAACAATGTATTAATTGCTCAGGGCCACTCAAAGAGAACACACATAAAATATTTAGATGTCTGGTGATGCTCAGCATCTTGGTAACCATTTTTTAATAAAGTCTATTCAGTGTTTAGAGTTGATCGGCAGCTAGGAAAATAACCCATGCTCAGCAGTAGAAATGCAGGGCTAATAAAATACAGAGCTGCTCAGTGGCTGCAGCAAGGTTTTTAAAGCTACACTAAAATTAGGGAGGCTAAATTAAGCAATAACAGTGGAGGCACTGGTAGTTCCATAGGATTAATGGCTGCCTGGGATGAGTTGATGGCCTGTGGCTACATTTCAGGTCATTAACCCCAGCTGGTCATTAGTCCATAGGAAATGACCAGCACTGAGGTCATTATTACTCTTGTAAGCAGTTAAAAAAACAAATAAAACCAAACAGCCAAATAAACCTAACAGTCCCTCCATAGCCTTGTATACATTATAGTATACTGATGTATGTAGTGTCTCTATAAATTTTAAGGAGAGATGTACATATTCAAATTAACATAAATTTTCTCTAGTACAACTGCCATGCCGTAGAGTCAGTGAGATTATTGGGAAATCTACTTCCATTTCCACTCAGTACATGAATCAAACAAAGTTTTGGTGCTCTGCACCTCCTAGTTGATTCTGTCTGCCATCCTTAAAGGAGAGAAGAAGGACCTCAGCTGGGATACTCAGTGTGGCCTCATTTTGGTTAAGCAGAAGCCATGTTTGAGAACACTCCCAGTGCCCTGCGTCCTTCACATAATGGCCTACTTTCTCTTTCCTTTTTATCAATAGCAGAGTGGCAGCACTACATACTGCTGTACTTTGCATTTTTATAGAAATGTGTACCCAAAAGGATACCTAAGAACTTCTCAAAGACTCTACAAAGATTTGTGGACTTGCTGCTGAAATGCAGTTTCCCTTGGGATAATAACAATCCTTTCTGGAACAGCAATATTAAACAGTAGTGTTTTAACAGGAGCACGTGAAGATAAAAGTTAATTAAATCAACAGAGGAAATTTAGGCAGGTAGAACATCTGCTGGATTTTGGTCAGGATTAACTTCCCCAAGTCATTCTACAACTCATTCCAGCCATGAACACATCTACCCTGTCATGGGTTTAGCATTTTCCTTAATTTTCTTTGTTTAATCATTTAGGAATCATGGCATTTACCTGCCATGCTACACATTCCAGAACTAAAAAACATACTTGCACCTGATTCTAATATATAGAGAAGGGTTCTACATTTCAGGACTAGTATATAGCTTTGCAAATCACCCGGAGACACTGCAATTGTTTAAATGCTATAAATTATGCTCCAGATTATTTATATAATAGATTTACCCCTTTCTGTTAATTTAGGTACCTAAAGCAGAAATCAGAGAAGTACTTGCATAAGTAGCTTATACCAGTAAGGCAAGATAGAAAACGAAATATCAGATATCCCTTTCACAAGAGGAGGAAATCTGTTGTGGATTGGGTTTGCTGCGATTGAGAGCATCTGGTCTGGATTGCCCAAGACAGCCTGCAGAACGAGGAATGGAAGGGCTTTTTCTAGCTCTCACAATTGGATATCCAAATGGCACCAGATTATGCCTTTGAGAAACTTCATCTTGTATCTCCAAGTGATCAGAAGATTAACATTTCTTTATCTTTTTTGGTTCTCAAGGTGATCAAAGTGGATTCACACCTTCCAACCTTGTTGCCTAGATTGTTATAATGACCCTTTATTTTTCAGGATAAAATATCAAAGTAAGAAGTATGAGAAACTGAATATGAATTTAGGTGTTGGGTTCTCTTGCTGTTACTACATAAGGGTCCTGCTGTTACTACATAAGGGAGATAAATAAAAATTTTTTAATGTCATTTGTACACGACAGGGGCCTGTGAGCATCAGCACAATTCACCAATTGACCACGTCATTGTAGGGACAGGAAAAGGGACTTTCATGTTATGGACATGAGAAAAAATCTTATTCTATGAGGTCAAAAATAATCTTGCTCACATCCCAGTAGAATTGTTACTTTCTTTGAAATGCTGTCCTTCAAATTTATCTCATAAATTCAATCTGCATTAGAATTTGTGTTTTGTTGCTCATTTGCTTGGTTTTTTTTGTTCTCTACCTGTGTTCTTATTAAAAGGAAATAAATTATCTAATACATTAAAAAGAGATGATGAAAAGCAGGACAGCTTAGAGCCAATTTTTTGCATTCAATCATATGCTGCTAGATTCTTCAGTTTTTAACCTTGGACAAATCTGGCATCTTTTCCTGCGTCTGTTGGGTCAGAGTGTGGAGTTAAATCATAGACAGAAGTAGGGTAATGTACTCAAAATTTTGTTACGGGCAAAATGAATTAATGTATAATATGTAAATTCAGAATTTATGATTAGGATGATTAAAATAATAGCAATCAGTGAACTATTACTAGTTCAGATCTAATTATTGTAAAAAGAAAAAGAAAAAAGGAATTAAAAATACTACCATACATGAAAAGTCTCTATAGTAAAGACATAGTTAAAATTACTATAAACAGTGTCATGGAGAACTGAAGGTGGGGTGGCCTCAAGGCCTGAACCACACCACTTACTGACATATAATTTAAAACTTATTTACCAAGTGGGATAGGCATATCAGATGGCTACTCCAGGGTTTCTGTTTTACCATATACACACTCTGCAGACATATTCACACCAACCAAGGCCCCTGAACCTCTGGTCCAGTCTCAACCTGCGCTATGGATCTGAGGAAGCAAAATGCTCACTCCAGCTTGTCACTATGTCTAAGCCTTGGCAGGTGGCCTGGCTTCTACACATGATGTCACCTTGGCTCAGCTTTCTGCACAGCACTGGGCATCTGAAAATATGTTCCCTCCAAGGCACTACTCTCTTAAATATTTATTGCTTTCTAGGGAAAATAATCAGCATAAGCTGTGAATAGCTTTGTTGATCATGTAGCTGCAGGCCAGTCTCACTTTCTCTCTGTTTAAGACTAAATTAGTGGTCATTACCTTTGTTGCTATCACTTTGTAGCCTCTGCCCCAAGCACATTACAAGGATGTATATTTAACAATTCATCTGTGATAATTAGCTACACCCCTTTATTTTTCCACTGCCTACCAGAATGATCTGAAGAGTTAGATCTCTGCAGAAACAGTCCAGACATTTTATCAGGTTCTTCCAGGCAGTCCTTGTTCTATGACAACACATACTTTCTCATTTCCTGGTGCTATTCGCTCCCTTCTATCACATCTCTGCTGTCCACCTGGCGTGTGTATATCAGGGTACAAGCCACTAGCATCTTGAATCCTTTCCTGGGACAACCATGATGTTGATATTAATGGCTTCTCCTCTCCTCTCCTCTCCTCTTCTCTCCTCTCCCATTTTTGTTTTCTTTCTTTGGATTAACTAGTGTCTGGTTTTATGTTTTCTAACATGTTGTTATATCTTCCTTTTCTTGGTCAACATCTCGACATTGAATCTAAATTTATGGTGCATTCTATGTATGTTGATATTTTATTCTTTTATACTCCTAAACCCCATTTTGCCCAGCTTCACATGTGTTTCTTTAACTGCCTGGTGGTGAGCTATTTACACTCTTAGGGTTTCTAGTGCTAGCCAGTTTCTTATCTCTTACAGTCAAGTGTCTACTCCTCTGTCTCACATTTTGTGTCCCCCCTTTTCAAGACATCTGCTACTGCACCAGGTTTGTTCTCCTCTACAGTACATAGGTATATTAGAGTCATAAATACCTAATTCACCACAGCAAAATTACTTTGTAAATGTTGGTCATTAGATAAATTTCTCTAACAACTAATATGTGCTTTATTAAAAAAGAATTCCTGGTAGATGAAGAAAGTTTCAGACAAATCACACCTGAAAAACCTTGGCCTTGAGGCCTTTCAAACTCAGTGAAAAATCTGTGGCTCATTATTAACAATGGCAATGTCAGCACAGTATTACTGGCCTACAAAGCTACTCTGTGAGGACTCTCTTCCTGCAGAAAAGGCCTACTTCCTGCAGGTCTGTGGAAGATAAGAAAGAAAGCAAGGTAAATGCATCTTTCCCTCTCTTTTTCATTTACAGAAAACTGTGTATAAATTGTGCCTATGCCAAAACCTTTCCAAAGCTTTGAGCTGTTGACCTTTTGCATCTTGCAGCTGCAAAGCTGAATAATTTTGTCCTAAGTTACACACAAGATTGCAATGACACAAAACATTAACATTAACTGCTTATGGACCCATTTCATTACTTTTAATAACATTATATCTGTGTTTGTCTGTTTAATGCAGCGATGACTTAGTGAAGGAGAATTAATTTCACATATTATCCACATAAGCACTAATGAGAGAAATCAGTTTCTTCTAGAGTCACAGAGAGAAGTTTAATTAAATTTGGGTTTGGGCCAATTGATTTCAGGTTGGTCACTTACTTTCTGGCTATTGGTGGAACCTTAGGTCTTGACGAAAGGTGCAAAATCATGTAAATACATGAGTGAAAATACCCATGGCCAAAGCGAGTCTTCAGGATGTTAGAATAAGGACGAAAAAGCAGTATTTTGAAATTAAGTACACAGAATACTGGTTTTTTTAATGTTGGTTTTCTTAATCTAATACTCTGGTAGGGCTTTGAATAGCTATGAATACACACGTACCTAGCAAATCATGGGGGTATTAATATTGGTTAACTGAGAAAAAAAATTGTATAATACAGTCTATAATTGTTGGGATATGCTGGTGTTACACATGACAAGAAAAGCAATACACAGGCAGGCATGTAGCAAAGATAGTATCAGACCCTTGAGTAAAGGGGCTTCCTGTTGTATGCACTCACTTAGACTAAAATAATTAGCAGAATTGAGTGCTTAATGGTAATGAAGCCTGTTTCACCACATCCTCTGTGTTCAAGGGGGACAGATGCAGTGGGCACTGACTGGTTAGCAGAACTGAGTATGGCATACTATAACCATGCTTGCTTCTCATGGAACCAAATCTATCTGAACACCCAACAATTTAAATACAGGTGTTGCTAGTACCTTAATGAATCAACCTATGTAACTGGCTTCTTTAAATAAATAAATAAATAGCTTAAAAATTACTTTGGGATCAGTGAGCTCTGAAAAATCAGATGAAGTGGATAATCAATTAATTAAATAGTGAATTGACAGGAAGAATTGATGGGAGAAAAAAAAAATGGTTGTGATACTTCCACTTTAAAATGTCTGCAAATCAAACTGCAGGTGATACAGCGCTACTAATCTGTAATGAAATAATTTACTGAAGGATCCAGGACTCATTTTGAAACTTCCCAGTATCACTGGCTCTAATAAAGAAGAGCTTTGGACAAAGGTCATGGGGATGCTTCTATGGAAAGAAATAGGAAAGGCATAGAGAACTATACCTGCAGCTGCATAATAAAGTTGTGGGCTCAATGCTGCTTCAATTTAAAGGAACAGGGGATAGGCAGCTGACTTAAATGGGTGCAAGGTCAAGCTGCAAATCATCTGTGTGACCTTCACTTTATAGTGACTCACTTCTCAGTTCAGGGTAAACCCAGAATCTGCCTAAGAGTATTTTTTCCTCTAAGAAAAAGGACAATTTGCAACCTAAATGCTGAATGTTGCCAAGGGGCTGCTGTAGGCTCCAGGAGCTGGCAAAAGCAGGAGTGGAGGAGTGAACTTATGGAAGAATGAGCAGATTTGTTAAAGCTGTATGAAGCTGTTACTGTTTATTAAATTCAATTTGTCAAAGGTGTAGTATAAATTGCTCTATCAGTTGCTTGTAAATGGCATCATTCTGTATAGGAAAGGGTAAAGAAAGGGCAAAGCAATGTATTTAACTTCCAATAAGCATCTAAAATATGTCATCCTAGAAAGCTGGGACTGACTGACACATTCACAAATACTGAAATGCAAGCTCTGTGCCTTCTGTGACCTTCTCCCTCTTCTTCCTTCCTCCCCACATTTCTGGGGCAAATACGAAGTCTGGCCAGACATGCCTGTGAATCATTGGCAACATTTACTGGCAAGAAAGAGCTGAAATTGCTATACCAAATCATCATATCAAACTACTGGGAGCGGCATTGTCAATGGTAAATTGCTATGTCGTAGGGCAGCAGGTAGCAGAGGAAGCTCCTAGCAGGAAGAAATGGATCAGAAATACAGTAGCTTACACCCTACCAGAGAGGATTATGAATGAAGCCACAAAGGAATATGAACAATTTCCTAAAATTAGGACAGAGATTTTAGCAGCAAGGAAAAAGACTTTTTTCAGTGAAATCTCCCCTCCAATGCCAAACATGCCAGGTGAGAGCTTATGTTGTGCCTCTAGGAGATGCAGCACAGACCTCAAAGCCAGGAGTCAAGAGAGAGAATAATTACTTTACATTACCTCTGTATCCTCATAATTCTGGGCTGCTGCTGCAGAGCTGGCCCGAATTTCTGTAGCTATGTGCTGCAGCCATACAGCCAGTACATCCATACTATTTCAATCTGGCTCAGTCCCTTTCTTGCCCCACACTCAACAAGAGCTTGGAAAACTGATTATACAAATGTGTTATCTACAAGTAAATTCATCTTGACACAGAAATATGCTGTGAAAAAAATCTCAGTCTAAATGTTTAGAGCTATGCAAAACAATAAATGAAAAATCTGAAAATAAGAGTCATAGAAGACTGAACAATATTTTAGGTTGTTTTGGGGTTTTTTTTTGGTGGCTTTTATTTTTGTTTGTTTTTGACAAGACTGTATTCTGAAGTCCTCATGTAACTGTTCCTATATGCAAACAAATGAACAAAACTCTGGTAGCTGGTATATCCATTTGCTTGACAAGCTATCCCCATGTCAATCATGGTATGTAGCAAAAACCTAGATCTGCAATGTTTTTTTTTAGGAAAGCTTCAAATCTGTATTGTGTTTTGTCTTATGACTGTCTCAGATAGATATAATGCTACTATCTTTGCAAATTGGTAGTGGAGTGATACCTCTCTGTGTATAGGTATTTTTTTTAATTAAAAAAAAAGAAACCAACCCCCCAAATCTCCTGGCATTAAGGAAACATTTTTCTGCCCTATAACCTTATTCAGAAATTAGCATTTCATGTGTAGACATCATTTTTCACATTTTCCAAGTGTCTCGACTCCCATCCCTGCTGTCCTGTTTAATCAATAGAGCTACAAAGCCAGCTATCTCTCACTTCATGGTTATCTTTCATTGTACAGTACATAATGCCGCTAGTCCTGCTGATAACAAAGAGCACACAGAGGGAATGTGGCACGGCATGTTTGTTATCTTCCACTCAACTAAACATACCTCTCTTTCTCTCTTGGCTCTTATCTATGCAAAAATGCTGAAAACAAGTTACTCCTAGTGTTAACACTACACATACCCATTGGGACTGAGATTTTTTGCCTGTCTAAAGGCTGTGGTTTGCCTGCACTGCAAAGCCTGTCAATTTGAATACATCCCCTCATCAGCCTTTAAGAAGGCAGTGCAAAGTGGTACCATCAGCAGCCAGCATTTACACAGAGGGTGGAAATACTCTGGATACACTGAAAGTGTAAGGCAAGGAGGTTGACCCAAAAGCTGTTCATGTTTGACCTCAGACCTGCAAAAAAAAGAAAGTAATCTAGTTCTATTCTTTTTCATTTCCTACAAAACATGAAAGCTGATAAGCTTTGGTCTGTCTCAGGGCAATAAGAAAACAGTTAAATTGAACCTTCAGTTTGCTTAGAGAACAATCTAGTTTCCCTTCTCGCAGGTCTGCCACTCACAAAGGGTGAAAGCACCTTGCTCAGAGAAAGAGAACATTTTTATGTCTCCCCTGACGTAAAACACCCTGATGGTTGTGGATCCAGTCACTCTGATCTTGAGAATTTTAACCAAGACATATTTTGCTGGTGCCTCCAACATATGTGGGAGAATCTGATGTTCTGTGGTTAAACAGAATGATGACCATGTATTCAGATAAAATTTGAGAGATCCTAGCAATTTTTCATTTTGTTCTCATTGTTATGTGCTGGTTGATCCTTGAAAAAAAGCTCAAACAGATGATTACTGTTCTCCACAGTATCTTCCTGTTTGCTTTATTTCAAAAGAAAAGACTAGAATGTGATGAAATCCTTGTTAACTGAGACTGGTTTGAAGAAAAACATCTCCTGTGCATCTGTATATCTATGTACCATATCCAACTTTAGAAGTGCACATGTAAATCATGTTATGTATTTTGCAGCACGACTTTTATCGGAAGTATGAAATCTTTGTAAATATATAAACAGAAATGTAGCTTTGTTTCAGTATTTGATGTCACTCAATCTCTAAAGCACAGTTATGCTTGTGTTGGAAACACTTCAAAATTTGTAATTTCTATCAGTATTCTGAACTTTCAGATAAGAGATGATCTTACAGTGTGGTTTATGTCTTGCTTGATAGCATGACCTTTGATAATGTGTCTTAGCAATGGAATTCAAAGCTTTGCGTAGTATTTATGGTGTGTTCATAACCCTATTGCTTCAAGCTCTAGGCAAACACTACATATCTTTATTCAGATTTTTAAATAAATTTAGTTCAAGTGTGTTGATATAATGCTTGAGTCTGCTTTCTGCAAATATTCACCAAATGAGTAGGACTAGTGTGAAAAACTTGAGATAAGCAATTTTACTGTCTAATAATCAAATATATTTTTGAAGCTGGTGTTGGATTTTGTGCTGGATTCTACATTTTGGAGTTCCTTTATGTACTCTGCTGATTAGCTAAAAAAAAAAAAAAAATAAAATACAATCCAAAACCAACAAAATATTACTTGATACTGTTAGGCAGCCAACACAAATATCTGAACACTCCTAGTGAACCGAGCATCTGTGAAGTAAACTAACTCTCGGGAATGTTTTTTTTTCATATGATTATACCCTTGGTAAAACTATCCATTGCGTAGTTTTGATTTTTAATTAATTTAACATTAATTATTTTTTATTGTGATTTAAACCCTACTCTACAGAACTAGATAAATTAGATCTCAAAAAAATATATGCTATAATACAGGTAACTCAAGTGTCAGTCACTTATAATTGTAACTTTTCCAATAGGAAAACTCTGCGTATAGTTGAATGTGACAGTGTAAAAATTAAGTCATTAAGTTAAAAATTTTCTCAACTGGTTATCTGTATTTGTCTGATGGGAAGAAGTGTGTGTGTGTATTTCTATGTTTGTGAATAAGTAAGCAAATATGTGTATATTTTAAAATTATTGTGAAATTAAAGACTCATTATCAAAATCATTTATAAAGTGCGCAAACTCTCTTAAAACTAGAATTTTACCAGAAGTTATAAGAATAAAAACATTTGGCAGTGTATTCATCACAGTCCCTTTTGGAAATGCACTTGGATAGTATAAAGCCTGAATAATTTCATTAATATGTGTCCCATTCATCTGTTTCTCAATCATTTGCACATAAGAACATTTTTATAAACTAAACCAAAAAAAGGAAAAAAAGTAGAGTAAAAAAGTGGATATATATAAATATCTTGGAGACAGATTCTTAGCTGATGAAAATAGTTCCAGTTCCCTAATCTCTAAATGAAAGTAAAGTATATTAGCCAAATGATGTAAATCTGAACTTGAATACGGTATGTATTAGCTATGGTGAATCCCAGCGTTTATTACAGAGATCATCCCAAATGAGTTCCAATAAAACCTTTATATCACATATTAATTTAAGCTATGTTACAAGGTTAACATTAAAAAGTATTTCAGAAATGGTTCAGGAGATTTTATGATTTTTTTAATTGATGATGTTATTGCAGTTCCTTCTATATTAAAGCCAAATTAACTTTTTATTATGAGACAGTTACACTGGCCTCAGAATGTACTGATACATTCTGAACCTCTAAATGATTTTAAGCAACTTGTTTATAAATCATTGTGTTCCATCCCTGAGGTCTACTGTATGCCAGTATATCCAAGCTAGAAACATTTGTTAGCTCACATAGAAAAAGCTTCTTACAAGCTCTGCTCCCCTGGAAGAAACATGTTTCTGCATTCTTGAGGATAAGGAGAACCTCAAACATCTCATGCTTCAGAAGTGAGTATTGCCCATTTTTCTCTTATCACAATGCAATTTGGAGAGGGATATGTCCATTTCATGGTGAACAAAAAAACCTTTAGTTTTGTTTTAGTTTCCTTGGGTTTTATTCTCTTCCTTATTTTTTTTTTCTATTGTGGAAAAACTTTAAAAAATAACAGATGCTTCAGAGCTGCTCAGGGGTTAAGAGAGCTAGAAAGAATCTTGACAAAGATAGATTAGTAGGCAGAATGCAGGTGAGGCAGTCAAAGGTGCATGATAAATGTAACTTGTCACATGGATCTGCAATTTGCCACATAAATATCAACTCCACATTTGAGCAAATTTCTCATCTAATGTGGTAAACCCTTCCTTTGTATTTTCATAACAAAAGTGACTAGTTAATACTGTGTCTCAAGACCAAGTAATTATAGCATTTTTCCCTTGGTTAGTAACCAGAAGAAAGCAAAAACAATCTAAGGAGCCTTAAATTAGGGAGAGATTAATTGAACTGGAAGAAACACTTGATCTGGATTTTTACTTTCCATGGAAGTGTTTTAAACATAAAGAGTGGGCCCATAAATGGACTTGTGATGTATTATGGTGTGTGGCACTGCAATACGGGTAAGTTATGAGGCCACTTAAGGGAATGAATCCAGATAATGCTGATAAAACCTGTGAAAGTGTGTGTTGCGGAAGTCAGAGGAGGCTTTCTGCTGTGACCTTTGGTGAAAACCTATGATGCCAAATTGCACATGCTGCCCCTGTGGTTGATATGATAGGCTTTAGGTGCCTGAAAAATGCCAGACATTCTGTGATACTTTTGGGGAAGTTAGTACCAATCATGGCACCACCACCTCCAGCTGCTTTTAAAAACTAAAACATATTGAAGAAAACAGTAAAAATATAATGCCTTAAGTATGTATTACTTAAAGGTAAGACAAAAGATGTATAAAATACCGGTTAGCTATGTACTAAATGTTAGATGGACAAGGGTACCTTGATGCAATTTGGAGTAAAATATCTAAAGGTAGGAAGTATTAACTCTTCACTTATAATCTCAGCA